>SKCR01039803.1:0-60806 GCA_019454045.1 Zanthoxylum bungeanum
TTATAATAATCAATATATTTGATTTAATTAATTATAATTGATTAAATAGTTGGACTATAATAATCATTATAATAAATAGTACCTAAATCGTTGATTAAATAGTTGGACTATTAGAATCAAGATAAAATTGAAAGATTAACATTTAAAACTTATTCCTAGGGAAAATGTATTTAAATGGTTTAATTTTCAAATTGGGAATAATTTCAAGATGGTCCTGGAAACTAATAAGTTAGTTTATTTGATAAAATAACATATTAGGCCTAAGCCCGGAGTTAAGCAAATAGTAGAGCATAATCTTTGGAAGATTAATGTGATGATAACTTTAGTGCTTAATCCATTAAACTTGTCAGTAGACTCCTTAATTTCTGAATCAGAACTAAGGATTAGATCCTTAAAGTATGATAATGAAATTGATGGATTTTCATAGATCTATAATTAGATCTTAGAAATACTAAATTGCAATACTTAACTCTTGGAGAGTTAATAACTATTCTCAAGGAGATAAGGTCAAAGTTTGCAATAAGACAAGCAACGCTTGTCGCACCTTACTTCGATATTCTAGAAACCCGAGGCTAGGCCAAAGGCTTCTGGAATGTGAAAAAGGGCAAATGCAAAATCATTATAATCTTCTAGGAAGATAAAGGACATATCCCAAAATGTCTGCCTAAATTATGGCAAACGGGATTGCGGAAGCGTGACTGCCTTTTGGACAAGGCAGACATGAAGGAATTGAAGACGAGCAAGCCTCCGACTTCAAATATGTTTGTCATAATTATGTTCATTACTAGTATTAAAATTGGATTTTAAATACTTAGTGTGATACATAAAATATATGTATTGATGTACATAATCTGCTTTGAGCAGGATACTGACTTTAGATTGAGATTTATCTTCGAATCAGAAACGGGACGAAAGTCGCTATTTTAATCATAGATACCTAAGTTTAGGAACTACCTTCGGGTGTGTACTTAAATTAGGAAACTGTTATAATGTAACTAGTTTGACTAGATACATTATCTATATATCAGTGTTTAACCCGTTGCGGGTGAACCTTTATATTCTAGAACACTAAAGTGTTTCATTATATAAAGATGATATTGAGATAAACACTTTAGATGTGAATAACAGAATTTATATTTTGAATATAAATAAATCTCAAATATATAATGACAAACAAATAGCTCAAACTGATTTGATCAGAAGAGACTAATTATGGCATTGTTGTCTAGGACACAATCAAACAAGACTCGTATATCCACACTTTCGAAGAGTGGGTACTAGGACTGATTTGATTCCATTCAAATAAAGTCTACGAATCTAGTTTATAGGGCAAAGTGCCTATAACACCTTTACTTGGTAAAAGTGCAAATGCCACTGATCTGATAGCCCTAGTTCATAGTGAAGCAAGTGGGCCCATGTCTAGCTAGGCTAGAGATGGATATGAATATTTTGTGACCTTTACGGATGTGGCATCGCGTTATGGTTATGTGTTTCTTCTGAAACACAAATCAGAAACTTTTAAAGTTTCGACACGAAATAGACAAACAGATCGGCTAAAGTATTAAACCGTCACGGTAAGACCGTAATGGAAATTACTTAAGCAATAAGTTTCTAAAATACTTGAAAGAGTATAGTATTCTTTCAATGAGTACTCCTCCCGGAACACGTCATTTTGACGGTGTGTCCGAACTGATAAACCGAATTTTGTTAGACATGATAAGGTTAATCATGAGTCGCTCTAAGCTACCATTTCCTTCAACGGATAAGCATCAACAGTGCAGAACTTATTTTGAATAAGGTTCCATAAAAATTATATGTTTGACAGATATCATATTAGATATGAACAGGAAAGAAACCAGGTTTCTAATTCATGTATATTTAGGTATGATGGGCATATGTTTGGATGATACCAAACTAAAACCCAAATTGGATAAGTGCCAATTGTAGGTTATCCTAGGGATACCAAAGTATAGTACTTATACAACTCACATGAGAACAATGTAATTATTGCTCACCATGCGATTTTCCTAAGAGGAATACCTATTTGCAGTGGTAAGTGGGAGGATAGTAAAACTCGATGAAAATCGGAGTAATACTGTTCCAGGCACCAATCCTTAATGGAACATAAATAGTTCATCAAGAATGAAACTATACCATTAATCTTCGAATACACAAGAACCGCGTAAGTCGGAGAGAGTCAGAAGACAACCTGGGGTATGGGTTTCTGATCTCACCTCGAAAAGATGTCAATCTTTTGAGGTATACAAACTGACTACATATAAGGAAGTGATACAAGGTATCGACTCCCAATTATGACAAAGTGTCATGAATCCTAAATGGATTCCATGTATACCAACTATGTTTGGATACTAGTTGTTGTACCAGAAGGAATTGTGCCTAATGGTACTATATAAGTCTTCAAGGAAGAGGTAAATGGAAGGCAACATACCAACGTATAAAGCTAGGCTTTTAGCGGAAATGTATCGTTATCAACATTGTGTTGATTACGATTTAACCTTTTACCTGTTGCCATGGTAAATCCATTTGTATAATGCTTGCTAAAGCTGCATGTTTTATTTATGATATATGACAGCTTTACGGGAAAATCGCTTTCCTGAAAAGGAAACCTTTTGGAGGATGTTTACATGTCGGTTTTGTCGTACCAAAACTAGCAAACAAGGTTTGTAGGTTGTTCGATCCATGTTTGGATTGAAGCAAGCATAAGTTCTTGGAATTATCGTTTTGATGTAATCATAATGGAGTATGATTTAATTCAAAACGAAAATGATTCTTGTGTATATAAGAGGGTTAGTGAGAGCGCACTGACAGTGGCTGTCCTATAAATAATGACACGTCATTTCCTGGAAATAATATTCCGATAAAAACAATCTGTGAAAGCTTGGCTTTCGAGAAAATTCTCTATAGAATTCTTGTGAGAAACAACTTTTATTCTAGGAATAAAGATCTACTGGGATAGATCTAAAAGTTGAAACTCTCCGAGAAATCGTACATTGAAAAATGTACGCGACCTGGTGTCTCATACGCTTTGAGCATATGGATTCACAATCAGGCCAATCCGAGTGATAGTCACTGGATTGATGTTAAGAACATCCATTAGTATCTTAGAGAACTAAGGATGTTGTCTTATTCTATGGAGAAGGAGAACTTGAAGTGACTGGGATCACTGCTGCAAGTTTCCTAAACCGATAAGATGACTATAAGTCACAAACGGTACTATAAAGTTTGACTAACGGAACAGTGAGCTGAAAATCTTCCAAGAAAGACACTGTTACCAAATAAACAACAAATGCGGGTTATTGCTACAGCTGAAGAAGCAATAGAAGCCTTCTGGGTCGATAACAAATCTAATTAGATTAGATATAGTTCTGTTAGCAGCTGAGCTAGGCTATATCATAGGCTAAAGAATTAATGGTCTCATCAACGATCCAGATACATACTTCGATATTCATCTGATTCGTATGGATCATACATCGTGGCGATGTGATGATCGTATAAATCGCATTAGACGATAATCATACAAATCCGCTGACGAAAGTATTTTCTCGGCAGTTTGAGCCAACCGTACATAGTTCAGGTGTAGGACACTCGAGTGACTGGCTATAGGCCAAGTGGGAGATTGTTGGACAATTATGACCCATAGCGTCACTATTTGTACAGATCATGGTGTTGTTGTACAAATTAACTATGTGACAAAGGAGATTGCTCTCTTATCATTTGTGATTAGATCACCAAGATATATAAATGATATGAGGTCCTTATGATTTGTTCCTGGATTGAGAATGATATGAGACAGTATCAGTCCACGAAGGATAAATCATTAAATATCCATAGTCAGAGTATTATCGAGATTGGACATCGATAAATGCGTAAAAGACTAGTATTACACTTGTGCGCGTTGTAAGGGCACAACGATATAGTTCTCATATATTTGGGTATAAGATAGTCATGCAAGTGTAATAGGAGGTTGTGTTTTACCGATGGTACGGGAAACAACTTCGCTCTGGATAGACCCCCTCGGAATTCCATTGGTAGTATGACTATGTGTCTATGGAAGTCCGAAATCAGGGTATGTGTATTTGGTCTTAACCTGAGACTTGCACCACTAATACTTGCGACAATCAATATACTTTGGTTTTGGTCATCCAGGGCTTTAACCGGTTTCTGTGTACACCTCTTCTGGGTATATCGAGAATCGTAGTGTATTGGGTGTGATGTCAAGATGGAAGTATCACTCCAGTCATAGTGGAGATGATGGTCACGTAGGATACGAGACTGGTTCTCTTAAATGCTGCAGCTATCGGGATATTATGACAAGGTCATGTATATCCGATTATAGAGACTAGTTACCAGACATCCAACATGTGCTTCGTACGGGGCAGACACAATTCCAGCCCCAGGCCTAGCACGTGATCATCCGATATTGGATCGACATACACAATACTACGTATACTACGCCTGATATAGATCGCTTATTCATGTAAGCATGTTTCTGGAGAATTGGGTAGGCATGGCGCTTTGCTAGAAGCCAACCTTGTCTTGTAAATCGGTACAAACGTAGTACTAGGTACTTACGTGTTCGGATAGTCCGACGACCGAATTTACTGCCAACATATCTGGGGTCTCATGGGTCGCTTCCCGAAGATTCACCGATGACGTATGACTCGCACTTTAATTAATCTGGGATTAATTTGAAGAGAGTGAAAATTAATCTGGGATTAATTGCGGAGATATTTTATCTTTGATAAAATATCATTAAAGAGAGATAACGATTAATTTGGAATTAATCGACAAATTAATATATTCGATATATTAAACGAAATTGGATTTCGACGCGGAATTAAAATTAGATTTTAATTCGGGCGAACGAGTTAATTTAGAATTAATTCGTTAGCGACGTGAATAGTGATTTCACTAGGTATAATCATTTAATTACTTCGCAATGGAAAATTCGTTAATTTGGAATTAGCGAACCCGAGCCCGAGAGTGTTTGCGAGCGCATTCGCATTTCGAATTCGAGTGCGACATGCAAGTCACATTAAGCGTTAAATCATTAGTCACATCAAGCGTCAAATCACATGTCACTTTGAGTGATGTGACAATTTGATTGATTAAGTGATGTGAGTTGTTGGAGTTGTTGGATGGCTTTGAAAGCTTTGACTTTTGAAAGCAAAATGTGTATATGATTTTTTGAAAATCAATTACCATTTTTTTTAACACAACCTAACACTTCTCTCATCTCTCTCTTCTATCCCATTCTCACGCCCAAAGTGGGCTGTTCTTGAGCTTCTGGTTTGCTCACTGCCGTGAGCAGTAAGTGAAGAAAATGAGTGATTTTGTTGCAAAATCAATGTGCTAGCACACTCCGGAGTCGTCCGTAGGCGATTAGGAAACCCACCCCTGTGCATGGAATCGTTTCATCATAATCTTGGAGCTTGCATGAAGGACCAAAGCCGAATTCTTGGAGGACAGTGGACTGCACTGCTGTGAGCTTCATGGAGGGCAGAATTTATTTTTGTTCATCACCGCATCGACTCAACCGATCATTGTGAGTATTCCAGGGTTAAATTGCATCTTGTGGGATATTATATTTTCTTTGCAAAATTGGTTCAATTGCATGACATGTAGGTGCTCGAACTGAAGTGGTTCGCGAACCCCTTTCTAGGGTTGGGCCCGCTCTAGGGAGGGGTCGTGACAGTCTACATCCGGATATATATATATATATATATATACCCTTAATAATGGTGCAGTTAGTTGGCGATGTTCATAGCAAGGCTCAACATCTGATTCCACCACTGAGGTAGAATTTATAGCGGCTTTAGAAGCTCCTAAAGAAGCTGTATAGATTAGAAATATTATCACAAAACTTGACATTGTGCCTAGTATTGAGGATTCGATCCCATTGTACTTTGATAATAATGGAGCCATTGCACATGCTAAGAAGCCGAGGGCGCATTCCAATCTAAACATGTGGATATGAAATATCACGTGATTAAAGAGATTATTAAATGAAAGACATAGTGGTCTTGAAGGTGCAAGGACTAGACAACATAGTAGACCCGCTTACTAAGGCTTTACCTCCTAATTTATTCGATAAACATGTGGAGGAGATGAGACTGAGGTACCATCCAGATTGGCACTAAGCAAGTGGGAGTTTGATGGAGTTGGTACTTAGAGTGTCAATTCGAATAATTTATAGTACATTATATTTTATTATTTATTAATAAAATAACTACATTTTCAATTTAAACCTTATTAATGGTATTGTCATTATGCATATTAGATTGATGTATAAATATGCTAGTAAGACTGGACACTAGGTGGTCCGACATTGGGATAAGTATTACTATTATAAACTATTCTTAAAGTATGTGTGTGTATATATATATATATATATTTCTAGTCGTTGGTTTTGGAATAAGGTCGAATTCATATAACCTAGAAGACAAGCACATCTTGTATATTGGAATTGGAGTTCCAATGGTTTGACCCAATGTACCATGAGCTTTGGAAGCTCGTATAGACGTGTGGGTATTGGTTGGACCGAATACTGAATGACTCATAGATGATTCATAGTAGTTGGAAGTACACACCATCGTCAATAGTAATCCCATCGAGTCGAGTAGCATATGTGATCCTTTGATTATAGGATATCATTGATTTTTTTGAGATCCTCCACACTTTGATGTCATGTATGTCAGAAACCTTTCATGGTCTGGCCTCTAGATGTTTGTTGGGTATAGATGGATACACTCATTAATCAAGTGCGAATCAAGATAGGATCCGTCGGTCTGTATGTCTACCATAAGGGGTTTAGGTATCCATGTAAGTAAGTCACGATTCTTAAGAATTTGGCCAAATCTGATCACCTAGGGTGGATCGCATCACTTGTAAAGAATCATGGACATGTCGACATGAGATGTGCACCTCGGAAAATTGACGGTATATTTTATATTTCTTAAGCACAACTCGGATAGCCTACAACAGAGGGATTGTTAAACATATGTGATGACCTCGACTTGTATAGTTCAGAAAGGTCATTCGTATTCTTCGCGAATTCGGAGGTGGCAGAATTGCGTATATATTAGTTAGGCTTATATAACGAACATGTCTGAACTTAGAGAGTCACAATATGAATTGTACTCATCGAGCACTTGGGTAGACGATTAATTTTGATAAAAGATAATATTCGATATTATGATTATCAACTAAGATGATCAAATGTTATTGGATAACAATGATCATTTACTTTGACTTAATTGGATTAATTGGATTAATTCAATAATTATACAAGGGCTTAAAAATAAATTCATAAATATCTCTACCATTTGAGGATATTTTGGTAATTGCAAATATGTAATTATAGGTTGGCTTGATTTAATTGGATTAAATCATATTGACAAACATTGAACTAATCAATTTCCTAATCTTTATCTTGATTTAATTGGATTAAATTAAAGTGGTAGACAAAGATGATTAGTCACACCTAATTATTCATATTTGGACTAATTGAATTAAGCCCACCTAAAGTTGATTAGAACTTTTATTAATTAAAAATTGCCTATGTTTTGCTATAAATAGCAAGCTTTAGGAATGTTTTAATTAAGCTTAATCAAAACAAAATGAGCTTGAGAATGCTAAGCTAAATATAAGTAATTCTTGGAGAAATTAGCTTAAGTCAGAGAAGTTTTTAGAGATACTTTGCAGGATCTCTACAACATTTCTTTAGGAGAAATCAAGATTGTATCTTGGAATGAAGCTTGCTAAACTTTGGAAGTTCTCCAACAATTTCAACAAGGATAAGAAGATTGGATCGTTGTATCAATCTTACTAGGTAATGTTTGATTTTCTCCTAAGCTATATCTTTCATTAGTGAGACATATAGTGATGAATTATGTATTTGATGCATAATTACATAGCTTAAAGTTGAAATTAGATAATGAATTGTATTAGGATGTTTTGGAAGTATCAACACAATATTCTTGTTATTGGGTCAAAGATGTTCATGTTGGACGTGGAATAAATTAATTAGAGTTTGGAACTCTAGATTAAAGATTAGAGTTATGGCTGCCATTCTATAATCACTTGACCACCTTTTGGTGAACTAAAATTGTTCATGAGATATTTCATAGTGGGATTCTAAATTGGTTTATGTTTAGATTCAAACAAATGCATATAAGTATTTACAATACATATATGCTAGTTCTATAACATGTTTTAATGGTGGTTCTGATGCTAAAATTGGATTTTTGATGTATTTGAAGTATTGGGAGAAAATTGGAAGTGTTTAGTAATGGTTTGAAGTAGAAAAATGCTCACTGCCTAGGGTAGCATCACGACTCTGACCCCTCATTATAGCGACACTGAGCATCAGACCTGCGCGCATCGCGAGGCCCACCATTACGCGCCACGACGCCGAGACGTTCAGCTCTCGCAGTTGCTCTCACACTTTTAGACATCAGGACTCCCAAGCTTCAGCGTCGCGATGCGCAGAGCTGAAGAACACTGAAAATTAATTTTCTCCGCTCTGGAGTTTCTTAACTCTGTTTTGGCCCCCGTTTTGTCCTACGGACTCGAAACGGAATGTAGTTTTATATTAAATATTTTAAAATAACTCATACTAGATATCTATGGGTTAGACCCACTTTCACTGCTCGGGACACCGATTCGACCCTAGAGATTCTACATCTGCCCCAACAATTTGTGGCTTCAGGCAAGAAAAAACTCCCAACAATGACAATCCCACTCGACATGATCAGATCCAGTCAATGGAATGGATTCAGCAACCATTTCCCCTGTCAATAAACGTCAAAAGTTCAGTCAACATCGATTATAGAGTAGACTAAGGTGAAAAACTGGACCTTCATCTGGTTTAGATGGGATTGAAGACTTCCCCGGACCTTCAGCAGGTCTAGTCGACTAGAGATTATCATGGACCTTCATCTGGTCCAGTCAACATGAATTTTCCCCACGACCTTCTTCAGGTCATGTTGGTTCCTAGGCCTTCATCTGGCCTAGTCGACTAAAGACTCTCTCAGACCTTCAGCATGTCTAGTTGACTAACGGTTATCCTGGACCTTCGTTTGGCCCAGTCGACGGGAACATTCCCTGAGACCCTTTTCGGGTCAGGTTGAAGACCCCTCGGACGTTCAGCAGGTCTGGTCGATTGAAGGATATCATGGACATTCATCTGGTCCAGTCGACGGGAACATTCTCCACGACCTTCTTCAGGTCAAGTTGAAGACCTGGACCTTCATCTGGTCATGATGACATAGAAGACTCCCATGGACCTTTAACATGTCTGATTGACTAAAGATTATCATGATCCTTCATCTAGTTCAGTCGACGGGAACATTCCCCACGACCTTCTTAAGGTCAGGTTGAAGACCTGAACCTTCATATAGTCCATGCGACATAGAAGACTAATCCAGACGTTCAGCAGGTCTGGTCGATTGGAGGATATCATGGACCTTCATCTGGTCCAGTCGACGGGAACATTCTCCACGACCTTCTTCAGGTCAAGTTGAAGACCTGGACCTTCATCTGGTCATGATGACATAGAAGACTCCCATGGACCTTTAACATGTCTGATTGACTAAAGATTATCATGATCCTTAACCTGGTTCAGTCGACGGGAACATTCCCCACGACCTTCTTAAGGTCAGGTTGAAGACCTGGACCTTCATATGGTCCAGGCGATATAGAAGACTCATCCAGACCTTAGCCTTGTTCTTCCCTGTTTTTCATTCATCACCATCACTGACTTGAGCGTCGAAGTGCCTAACACCGGTGGGTAGCTGCTCTACGCTCTGTTTTCCTTTGTTTTACAGGATCGTTGGAGCCCCCATTATACAAATTCTCGATTGTAGGCCGAATGTAAAATTCTGCATCTACAATATTTAAATACGGAAAAGATAAATTTTTTTTTACCCTTTTATCATTGTTTTGTTCAACTATCATTTCTGAAAAGAAAAAAAAATAAATCAAAAATGTCTAGTTTATCCCCATTTTGTACATTTATTAGTCGAAAATAATCATACCACGTCACTCACGAAAAAATTCAATAATATCTTATCACACGTACTAAAATGATAAAAACCAATTAAACACATAAAAATTGTATTTAATACAATTACATGTGATTAGTTTGTGGTATTACGTTATCCCTATAATGATGTTATTAAAAATTACTCTAGTCAATCATATTAAAAAATTATTCATATAGTATTACATCACTCATACAATAATAATATAATAATATTTTATCACATATTCTAAAATATTAAATATAATATTATTAATTGCTGTTTTCTGTCCTCGTCAACACATGAAAATGACTTTGAGGTTCGATGATCCATTATAAGTATTGAAAATTCTGAAATCACCAAAGCCGCGGGATGTGATGTAGTCAAAATTCTTGGCTATGTCACTAAAGCCGCGTGATGACTCAACTTCCCAGTCGTTGCCCAAAGATTTACATCTTGGTCAAATTATCATTGACATTCTCCCACTTGCACTCCTTATATATATAAAATTCATTATCCCACCTTCACCGTCATCTCATCAATCCAATAATTTCCTCAGAAAATTTTAATTAAGCCATGGAGAGAAACCAAGAACTGAAACTACTCGGCTTCTTTGGCATCCTAAAAGAATCCTTCAAGCTCATCTTCTCACACAAAAAACTCTACACCAAAATCTCACTAGCCCTCTTAATCCCCATGTCCATAATCCTCCAACTCAAGATCCTCACTGCCATTTTATTTTCTTTCAACATCTTCAAGAACAGATATGAGCCTGAAGATATTACAGTCTTTATCATCCCTCAGTATTCAACCCTAAACATTTCTTACATCAAATCCTTCAAATGGGTAGCATTTTGGCTTTTATCGGAAATCACTTATCTCATTCTCCTTCTAATCCTCTCCCTTCTTGCTACCATCACAACTACTTACACGACTGCATCCATTTACAAATCGAAAGATATCAACTTCAAGAAGGCCGCCTCCGTGGTCCCAGTTCTTTGGAAGCCAGTTCTGATCACATTCCTATTTGTCTTCGCCGTTACTTTTGTTTATGATTACGTTCTTGGACCAGTTCTAGGATTGATTCTTCGGCTTCTTTTCTTCAAAGGATTCGCGGTCGTAAAAATCGTTATGGGTGTGATTCTGACAATCTTGTACATAGTAGGGTTTGTTTATATCACAACGATTTGGCATGTGGGAACTGTGGCTTCTGCTTTAGAAGATAATATTTATGGGACTAAAGCAATCATCAAGGGCAGGAACTTGCTAAAAGGGAAAATGAAAGCATCAGTTGCTTTGTTTGTTCTACTCTTAACTTTTGCAGCTGGAGTTGACACAGCTTTTGTGCTTGTTGTGGTATATGAAGCCATACGAATTTGGATAATTAGAATCGGAGTTGGAATACTTCTCGTATTTTTGAAGTTGCTTGTGATTCTTCTTGGGCTTGTGGCACAAACTGTTCTTTACTTTGTTTGCAAGTCTTATCATGGAGAGAATTTTGAGGATCAGTACGAAGCAGATCAGAAGCCCATGGATGTTCCATATGATAAGCTTTCTGTTTAAGATAATCAATATGTAATTTTGGAGTGATGCAGGGATTGTTTTGTTATTCTGTCAATAATCTCCTTTCTTGTCTATTCTTTTTGTTTCTTTAATGTAATTGATATATCTATCCATCTGTCAAAAAAATATTGTAGTTTGTATATTATAGTTTATTTTGATGCTACGCGGCTGCAATAAGTGATGGCCCCGGTTTTTGGTGGTGCCCGTAAAATGTTTTCAACGTAAAATGATTTCTCAAAATAAATTGCATAATTTTCAATATTTAGATGATATTGGAAATTAAAATCAACTTAGAAAATTTACAGTCAAAGTTAAAAAACATCTTACGAAATAAAATATCGTAAAATATTTTCTGGAAATGATCGGACTCCGGATCAGGGTCAAGGTCAGGACCAAGCATAATGTCGTGATATAAAATGATTTCTGAAAACAAATTGCATAATTTTCGTAAAATGCTTTCGGAAGTGATCGTACTACAGATCGGGGTTAGGGGCGGGATACAGTCTTGAGGCAGGATCTAGCCCAAGACTCAAGACTCAGGATCAGGACCGGGATTTGGGCCAAGGCCGGGATCTGGTTGGGGGCTGGGGCAAAGGCCGGGATGCGGGGCAGGACAGGGACGACGGCGGGGGCTGAGACCATGGCCGGGAGAGGGGCATAGACCGGGACCCAGGCCGGGGCGGAGATCCGGATCCTTGTCGGGGCGGATCTGGGATCGGGACCTGGGTCGGGGCCGGGACCCGAGCTAGGAAGGGGACCAACGCGAGGTTCGGGACGAGGGTAGGGATCAGAACTCGGATCAGGACTAGGGCAAGGATCGAGACTCGGGCTGGGAATCGAACCAGGATTTCGAACCCGCGTGGATCCGGATCCGTGTATACCCATACCAGATACATAAATTCACAATTTTAAAAATATTTTTCTATTATATTTGTATGAAATTAATAAAATTATGGATCTCAGTCCCCAAATCCCGGACCCGCGTTTCAGAAATCTAGATTTTTTTAACTTTTATTAAAATTATTTACATGGGTCTCGAAAATCCGGATCCATGTGGGTCTGAATCCGGATATATTTAGACTAGATCTAGAAATCTACATGATCTAGAAATCTGAATTGTTTCAATTATATTTGTATAAAAGTAATAGATTTTTGGACCGTGTCCCGAAAATCTAGACCCATGTGGATCCGAACTCGGGTATACTGGACGAGATTTCTGGGTGTATACAGATTCAGGTCAGACTAACTTTCAGAAATACTCATGTATAGATCCGTGCAAATCCAGGGCGGAGCTGAAGTTTTAACGGACAATGTGAATCCAGGCCGGAGCCGGAATTTTTTGCAATGCCTACTTCTAACTACTAAAAAATATTTTTTGAAAAAATATTTGATATACCAAATATCTGAAAATATTTTCCGGAAAATATTTTCTGATAATAGCCAAATATTGGAAAATATTTTCATTTCAGGAATGATTTTCATTAAAAATATTTTACTTACGAAAATCATTTTACGTCCAAACAAACAGACGGTACATTAATCTCCACTTTCAAAAAGAATAATTTGTATGTATCAAGACCAAATTGTAAAATGGCTTGTGATATTTCATCCCTCATTTTATCTAAACAGTTTGCTTTTCAATTAATGTCATTTATATCAAGAACAAACAGACCGTACAACTAATGTTTTTTAATGTTGGCCTAAGGGTAGGATTCTGAAAAACTCAAATATATTTAAGTATTTTTTTTTTTTATCTAATTTCGAATCTGAAAAACACATTAAAAGTATTTTAAAAATATTAAAAAATAATACTTGATTTTTCAAAACCTACCCTATTTACCAATCCTATTTTTTTTTATATTTTTTTTATATTTTTTTTATCTACTATCTATCTTAAACTCTTACAATTGAATTTATACATTCACAAATATTTTTACACTCATCTTAAGCCATAATAATTAAACTCAAATTAACAGTGGATTCATCATTTAGTTAAATGGTTAGTTGAGTTATAAAGATAGTTTTTTAGTTGAGTTATAAAGATAGTTTGTTGAGTTGGTTGAGCCTACTATCTCACCGAACCTAAACCAAAAAATAAATTGATGACATTAGGTCCTTTCAATATTTCATATCTGTTGACCAGCTATTTTTCGTTTCAAGAGTAATATTGAAAATTAATCTCTCGAATGAATCTCCTTCAAACAGTGAATTTATTTGTTTAGTAGGGAATCAAATCAAACTTAGCAAGAAGACAAGAAAATCACAGAGATGGATTTTCATGATTCGGCCGAGAGTAACTCCAACTTACGTCCATGGGAGTAAAACGAGGGTTATCTTTTTATTACCTGCTCGGGGTCGAGACCAACTCGAGCTACAAGTAGGGAGGGAAAACAAGATTAAAACTTAAACACCTCAGGTCATATAACAACCCCCGATATAAATATCTCAAGTGATCGGGAATCGACTAATTTTCTCTTCCTATCCCTAGTTTAGAAGCTCTTAGCTATTTTACAAGTAGTTAGTCGCGAAAAATAAAAACCATTGAATCTGAATTTTCTTCCCCTTTATATAGAATCACAAATCAGTATCATAGACTACATCGGGTCGGCTTCCACAAATATTCAAATGCTTCCAAATTCAATACTTTCTCTTTAGGTCGGGTCAGTATCCCAACTTGCTTCATCATCAGTAGGTTATGCCCTTGGGAGAACTCCTTTGTGTAATAGGGTTTGGCCCATCAGTCTAACTTCAGTCTCTCTTGGTCAGGTACGAGCCCTACTCTACCCTTCTTCTATATTTGAATATCCTCGAGGTGAAAAACCATCATCAATATTTATCCCCCAGTTCTCGGTATCAATGAATTTGTGAGTTGATGCTGGGAACTTTTAAAAAGGTGGTGGTGCATGAAACTAGAGACGGATCTGATGTCCTTGGGCTGATACTCCATCGTCGAGTTTGTTAGTGTCCTACACATGCTATAAGATCTCTAAGCGTGATTCGTGTGTGAATTAATCGAAGGAAGTTGCGGAAAAACTCACCTTGATCGGATTTAGGATTTCAAAAATTCCTTCTTTGTTGGAGCTCCAAGCTTGTTTGTTGAGTTCAAAACTCTTGGGTAAGTTTCCCTATCACCTTATTATGACTCCCAAAGTGCTAGCAATGAGGAATTTTGCAACAAAATTCCATGGGAAAGAGAGAGGAGCTCACGATATTTTAGGTTTTGGAAGAGAGAATGAATAGTTCTTTGTGTTTCCAAAACTTGTAAAGTGCGTTGACTTCCAAAAGTTGTGTTTGTGTGATTAAAGTCTAACCATTAATATTTCCTACTACTTCCATCACCTTGTGACATGTGATGTAAGTTGTGGGTCCCACCCAATTTGAATTCAAAATTCAAGTTGGTTCACACAATACACTTTGGTCCCGGTTTCGTTTAATCCGATTAAACGAATATTCCGTCGCGACGTAATTAAATCTAATTTAATTAAATAATAATGCCTCGCAAAATTATTACGAAAGTCGCTTACGAATTAATTCTAAATTAATTCGTTCGCTAGAATTAAAATCCAATTTAATTCCGCATTGAAATCTAATTTCAATTAATATATCAAATATATTATTTTAGCCCAATTAAATAAAATAATAAAATCTAATTTCACTACTAAATTCATTTTGCCGATTAATTCCAAATTAATCGCGTTCTCTCCTTTCGACGAATTTAATCGCAGATAAATTCTCGACGTAATTAATCTCAGATTAATTCTTTCTCTGATAATTAATCCCAGATTAATTCTTCTAGTAATTAATCCCAGATTAATTCTGTTCGAGTCAAATGTCATCGGTGAATCTTTGGGAAACGACCCAATAGATCCCTGGATATGTTGGCAGTAAATACGGTCATCGGACTATCCGAATACGTGCGTACCGGGTACCACGTTCTTACCGATTTACAAGACATGGTTGGCTTCTAAAAAAGTACCGTGCCTACCCAATTCTCCAGAAATATTCAACGAAGGATATACAATCTTTATCAGGCGTAGTATATAATGTATTGCGTATTACGATCCAATATCAGATGTCACATGTTAGGCTTGGGGCTGGAATTGTGTCTGCCCCGTACGAAGCATATATCGGATCACATGCAACTAGTCTCTTTAATCGAAAAATCATGACCTAGTCATATTATCCCGATGACTGCAGTACTTAAGAGTACCAGTTCCGTATCCTACGTGATCATCATCTCCATATGATTGAAGTGATACTTCCATCTTAACATCACACCCAATACACTACGATTCTCAGTATACCCAGAAAAGGCATACACAGAACCTGTTAAAGCCCCGGACGACCAAAACCAAAGTATACTGATTGTCGCAAGTATTAGCGATGCAAGTCTCATGTTAAGACCAAATACACCTACCCTGATTCGGATTCCCATAGACACATAGTCATACTACCAATGGGATTCCGAGGGGTCTATCTAGAGCGAAATTGTTCCCGTACCATCGGTAAATAGAACCTCCTATTATACTTGCATAAGTATCCAATACTTACATATATGAGAACTATGCCGTTAAGCTTCCATAACGCGCAAAAGTGCAATATTAGCCTATTCCGCATTATCGATGTCAAGTCTCGATAATACTACGACTGGGGATATTTAATGATTAAACCGTTCGTAGATTAATATTGTCTCATATCTTATTAATCCGGAACTAATCATAAGGACTTTTATCATTATATATCCGAGTAATCTAATTACAAAATGATAAAAGAGCAATTTCCTTTGTCACATAGTTATTTTTGTACAAGAACACCATGTCCTTTACAAAATAGTGATGCTATGTGTCATAATTGTCCAACAATCTCCCACTTGGCCTATAGCCAATCACTCAAGTGTCTAACACCTGAACTATGTACGGGTCGCTCATGCTTATGTTGAGATATCACTTTCGCCAACGGATTTACAAGGTTCGGGCTCGCTTGTTGGACCTCTGTTTTAAAAACACACCAAACCCATTAAATCACATCCAAAAATAATTAAAATATTTAAAACACATCTCACAAATTAAATAATTAAAACATTTAAAATACATGTCACAAATTAAATTAAAACAAATAAAAATTAAATTAAAACACATGACACAAATTAAATCACCTTCATAAAATACATAAATCACTTCCCCAAATTAAAAGATTTCCTTATCATATACTAAATTAAGAGATATCCCATTTAAACACACAAATCATATTCCTTCTCCAACAAGGTAAATCCCCTCCCTTTGCCTATAAAAAGAACCCTCAACCCCACTTTTCAAACCCCGGCAGATTCACACAAAAAAGACACACAGAATAATAACACTAAACCTGCCTGCGCATAAGCAAACCAATCGCACGTAGCCCTAAACTGCCCCTAACTTTCTTCACGCGCAACACGCCATTGCCTTCTAACTGCTCTCCCTTCTCGGCAAAGCCACTCACAAAGCAACCCTAATCACACCACGCAGAGCCCCTCACATTGCCCCTAGCTTCACGCACCTTAACCACTATCACTCAGCGATCACTCATCACACGCCCTCTGCCTTCACATCCTTAGCAGCCCTACCTACGCGTCTCACCAATCAGCCAGCCCACTCACGAAAGTGAACCCCACAAGTCAGCCAACCTTAACACCAAAATCCCCTTTCAATGCCACCTGCACCCCCACGTTGCTAACTCCCATCCACGCAACAAACAAAACCCTTAAATTGCCGCATCACAAGCCATAGCTCACCCACTCACGCCAATTGCCCTTCCAGCCTTTCACGCCACACGTACACTCACCTTCACGCACACAAACTGCACACATTAGCCTTCTGACCAGCCTCAAAGCCACGCACCAAGAATCAGCCTTTCAACTCCACTCACGCCCCTTCACCACGCCTACAATCCACAACACAAACCTGCCTCTTGCTCCATACGTCAATAGCACCCTTAAGCCACAACCCACTTAGCTTCAACACCTAATCACACACCCCCTTCATAGCCGCATACAGCCCCCACATACAGCCTGAAATTACCGCACAATACCCTCCCAATACAGCCCCTCACTGCATCATAAACTATCCAGAAATTCCCCCAAATAACACCAAAAACACCGCAGCCCCTTAGCCCTCCAAAACCGCAAAACAGTCCACCATTTACCGCAAACCAGTAAGCTAAATACTGCAACCAGAAACACCACGAAATGGAGTAAAAACAGCAGCCCAAACATCGAAACAGCGAGGAAGAATATTGGATTAGTGAACCAGAAGAGTTGCGGAACATCAACCCTTCCGACGGCCGTGTAACGCGCTTTCGAGAGACGACAAAAGAGGTTAGACCTGAGGCCACCTTTTTATTTATCTTCTTTCGTTATATTTTATTTATTTTAAAACATTATTGCATGAGAGTCGTTTGAGGCATGATGTGATTGTTGGATGAGCGAGATATGTGTTCCCCTTTTGTGGTATATCGGATGGAAACCCAGACGTAAATTCCGTAGCCTATTCCGAATGGACGGTATTGCGGTCTGCACTCGGGATACAACGCCACGTACCACTTAAGACACACATATTTCGTCTCATCCAAATTTGTATTTGAGCATGTTATAGTTTATAGGTTATTTATTTGTTATTTGAAGCATGATTTAATTTAGTTTTGTTATTTAATTTCTAAGAATTATTACGTTATCTTTATGCATGTTATTTTGGTTAGTTTATGTTTATGTTGGAATGATTATTCACTTATTTTGATTTAATGGTTCAATATGCTCAATGTGTGATATTGCGTGTTTATTATTTAAAGACTTACTTTCAAGCATGCAAACTTAGATTAGGATTTATTTAGTGAATATATATTAGATCTAAGTGACCTTTGGGCTATATGATTGTTGAGTAGATTCGGTTGATTTATTGCACAAATTATATCATCACAATGACATAAGTAAGGGACCATTCCGAACCCAACGGTTTGAGGTCTTCCCTTGCGAGGGGTGAGTGCGGCCTTAAACCTTGTCCCGGTTCACACCGGTGGCGACTCCATGTTATTTCGTACTTCCCAACTAGGCCGCGAGCCTAGAACAGCGTCGCCCAGGTTCTGTTGTCTACAGTCTGGCGACTCCACTGGGGATCTAGAGAATTGGCCTCGAAATAACATGGAGTCACCACCCGGTGTGAACCGAGACAAAGATTTAAAGCCGCACTCACCTCTCGTAAGGGAAGACCTCAAACCTCTTGGGTTCTGAATAATCCCTTACTTATGCCACTTGTAATGATGTGATTTTTGCAATATCTTAACCGAATCTACGCAACATGCTCAAGAACAACCTATATCTAGTTCATGTTCATAAAGATAAATCCTATGTCTAGTTCATGTTCATGAAGATAAATCCTATGTCTATGTTTGCATGCTCGGAAAGTAAGTCCTCATAACACACGACAACACACGGCAATCTCATGAACATATTTCAATTATATAATGCGAAAAGCAAACAACAACATAAACCTAATGTAAATTCCAAACGCAAAATAAATAACTATTCATGCTTAAAAATAAACAACTAAATCATGCTTAAAAAAAATAAATAACATACTAGACTAAATCATGCTTAAAATAAAAATAAATAACATACTAGACAAAATCATGCTCGCATACATTTTTGGATGAAACGAAATACGTGTGTCTCTTAAGTAGTACGTGGTATTGTATCCCGAGTGCAAACCGCACTACCGTCTATTCAAATTCAGCTACGGAATTTACGTCCGGGTTTCCATCCGATATACCACAAAAGAGAACACGCATTCCGTTCACCCGGAATTCACATCATGCATCAACAAACGACTCTCATACTATAATATATTAAAATAAAAAAAAATGAAGAATAATAAATAAAGAAGGTGCCCTCAAGTCTAACCTCTTTTTTCGTCTCTCGAAAGCGCGTTACACGGCCGTCGGAAGGGTTGATATTCCGCAACTTTCATGGTTCACTAATCCAACATTTTTCCTCGCTGTTTCGCTGTTTGGGCTGCTGTTTTCACTCTGTTTTGCTGCTGTTTGTGTTGTATTTTTTTGTCACTGTTTTTTTTGTAATTAGGGGACTATTTTGTGGGTTATTTGGACTGGTATTGGGCTGCTGTTTTGTGCGGTTTTAAGGCTAAAAACTGGGCAGTACAGTGAAGAGTTATGCGGCAGTTAAATGGGGGTTGTATTGAGGCAGTTTTGGGCAGTGAAGTGAAGGCTTTATGCGGCAGTTAAGGGGCTGTATTGCGGCAGTTTTGGGGCAGTACATGGAAGGCTTTATGCTGGAGTTAAAGGGACAGATGGCTTACGTGGGTGAGTAGCTTTTGTGTTGATGCGTGAAGTAAGGGTGATTTTTAGGTGTTTTAGCGTGACGCAAGGGTGATTTGTGCGTACGTGAGGGAGCAGTGGAATTGAGGGTTTGAGTGAGGGTTAGGTGGGGGTTAGGCGTGAGTGCTTTGTGTTGATGGTGAAGGGGCAGTGGCTGTGTTGTCTAGTAACGTGAGTGGAGTAGGGGGGAAGGTGGCGTGTTGTGAGGCAGTGAAGTGGGTGAGGTGTGCATGAGTTGAGGCTAATGTCGTGAAGGTGTGGGCGTGCGGTGCTAGGGTATTTGCGTTGGGATATTGTTCACGGTAATGAAGGGTTTTAGGGATATTGTTTGGATGGCAATGGAGGTGATTTTCAGGGCTTTGTGTGGACGGCAATGGGTTAACTTATTTGTGTTTTTGTGAGAATGAGCTAGGGGTTTTGATGTGTGGTGAATGGTTCTTTTATAGGCAAAGGGATGGGGGCTTCCTTGTTTGAGAAGGAGAAAAATTTGTGCATTAAGGGAATATCTTTTAAATTAGTATGTGATAAGGATATCTTTTAATTAGGGAAGTGATTTGATTTAATTTGATTTATTCTCTTTCAGTTAGGGATATGATTTAGTTTAATTAGGCAAGGGATCCATGGGATTTCTTTAATTTAGGAAGGGGATTTGGCTTGATTTATGCATGTGTTTAATGTGATTTTTGTTATTTATGGTGGCTATGGGCGTGTGGCTTATGGTGATTTAGGCGTGTGGGCTTGGTCCATTTGGTGGGCTTGGGGTGTTTGGTTTAGTGATGTGTGGGTTTGGGTGTTTTGGGCTAAGGATGTGTTTTAAAAAGGAGGTCCAACAAGTGAACCCGCAGCCACTCCATCGAATTAAATCCAACAATGTGTCAATTCTTGACTCTTCCCTTCCAACGTCCGTTTCCCGCGACTTCCACAATAAAAAGAGGTAGTGTCTCCATACGAGACTCATCATCGGGACTTATATGCAAAAATGTTGTGCCTACAGTCACCCCCACTTTGATGGGACTTGTGCAGTGTGTGACAATGACAATCATATCAAAGTACGTGCAATGCATTTTTACATGCCTGGCTCGCCAGCTGCCACTTGACTTGCCTGTTGTGTTGAACTGAATTGATGATGAAGCAGCGGGTCCTCGACCCTGGGACGCATCCCGGAACTGCAACTGATGTGTGGGCCCTCGACCCTGAGTCATATCCTGAAAGTGATGATGTAGTGGGCCCTCGACCCTAAGACGCATCCCGGAACTACAACTGGTAATGCAGCGGGCCCTCAACCCTGGGACGCATCCCGAAACTGCAACCGAAAACGGGGGCCCTTGACCCTAGGATGCATCCCAATACCACTGACAATGTGGGCCTCACCCTCAAACTGATGATGTAGTGGGTCCTCGACCCTGAGACGCATCCCGGAACTACAACTGATGATGCACTGGGCCCTCGACCCTGGGACGCATCTCGGAACTACAACTGATGATGCAGTAGGCCCTCGACCCTGGACTGGTACTGATGTGGGCCTCGCCCACAGACTGATACTGGTATGGGCCTCGCCCCCAGACTGATACTGATATGGGCCTCGCCCCCAGACTGATACTGAAGTGGGCCTCGCCCGCAAACTGATGCTGATGTGGGCCTCACCCCCGAACTGATGCTGATGTAGGCCTCGCCCCCAAACTGATGATGTAGTGGGTCCTCAACCCTGGGACGCATCCCGAAACTACAACTGATGATGCAGTGGGTGACACGCTCGAAAAATGGTCTTTTACTCCCAAGTATAAGAGTGTCGAAGTAATAAAATAACCCGGTGAGTCCGGGGTCGATCCACAGAGAAGAGATTTAGTAAAATAGAATATTTAACAGTACGGGAATGAAAAGTTTGCTTTGTTGAAGTAGTTGGAGGATTTTAGGTTGAAATACAGTAATAGAAGGAAATGCTGGAGTTAGGGGATCCACTTTTAGTCTTTTAAACATTTATAAATCTCGCTTTATAATAATTTATAAATTGTCTTTTTATACCCACTTAATTTATTACAAGAATTAATTATGCCATTAAAGAACCAGCCAAAAAGCGGTAGTCATTTCTGTCAATAATTAGTCCGACCAAGGTACCAAGCATGCCAAAAATAGAAAACCAGCCATAAAGGCGGTGATACCGTTTGTCTATAACAAGTCCTACCAAGGTACTTAATTATGCCAAAATCGTATAAAACCAGCCATATAGGCGGTATAAAGATAAAACCAGCCATAAAGGCGGTAGACAGATAAAACCCATACATGCCATAAAGCGGTATAAAGATAAAACCAGCCATAAAGGCGGTAGACAGATTGTCAAAAATAATAATCTAGATTTAAATCAAGTTTTAATCATTATATTTCAATTTATTTATTATAATAAAAGCGAGTTTAATTTATGTTCTCATTATAAAAGCTTCACCCTTACTCCAGCAGAAAAGAAATTAGCTACTCATTTTGTAATAAAACATATTCGTACTTTTATTATTTAAAGAATTACAAAAAGCTTTAAGTAAAAAAACAAACAAGACACTCTCTCTCCAAGGATTACAGATGAATCAGGAAAGAAAGTATGAAAATTTCTAATGTCGGACGCTCATTTTTATAGGCAAATTCGCCGCCCAGACCAGCAAATGCATGTTGTGGACACGTGTCAAAGAATGGTGAAGCCACGTTGGGGACACGTGTCAGAGAATGGTGAAGCCACGTTGGGGACACGTGTCGCGACGTAAAGGTTCCACGTGTCACGACGTGCTTGCAGATTTTACGACATGCTTGCCGATTTTACGACGTGCTTGCCAATTTTACGACGTGCTTGCAGATTTTACGACGTGCTTGTCGATTTTACGACGTGCTTGCAGAATATTTTTTTCACGTCTGATTTGTCCCGTCGAGCTTCCGAGCAGTATTTTTCCTGACAAAATATAAAATAACACAGTAAAAGCACTCAAAGCATAACTTTAAAATATTTACACACAATGTGTCAATTTAAGGGGATTAGTGAAACTATAAGTGTAAAATGATTAACTTATCGTCTAATAAATATGCACTTTTTAGTATTCATCACACCCCCCAACCAGCTTATTACTAGTCCCTAGTAATTCAAGCGGAAGAAAAATTCTTATCTAAGTCAACAATTGTTTTCTTTTTTCTGAATAATCAAATAAATGACTTCTCCTGTACTTTTTTTTACCATTCTTCAATATACTCATAAAACAAGGTATTAATCAATATATTGTGCCCACAATATCACATGTATTTATTGAAAAGAGAGTAATATTTTTGTCCTAAGATTATATTAGAGTTTACACTTTTTTTGGCAGTGAAAGTTTATTTATAAACATATCTTCAATCCATGTATCGAACTTTGGGCCAGTGACTCCCAAACCAGTTGGTTTTAGGGCACTAGGTGTTAAGACACCCCTACGGGCTTAATTGCTCGGATCTCAGATAAACATTGTCTAAAATATATCTTCAATCCATATATCGATCTTTGGGCCAGTGACTCCCAAACCAGTTGGTTTTAGGGCACTAGGTGTTAAGACACCCCTACGGGCTTAATTGCTCGGATCTCAGATAAACAGTGTCTGATTTCCTTAAGCTTTCTTTTTAACCCTTGTAACGAGCTTTGGGCCAGTAATTCCCAGACCAGTTGGTCTTAGGGTACTAAGTGTTAAAACACCCCTTCGGACTTAATTGCTCGGGTTAGAAAGGCTACGAAACGAACTTTATTCAAACTTCTCTTCTTTTTTTTTTCTTTTTTTTTTTTTTTTTTTCTTTTTCATTTTTGCAAAATAAAAATTACTGCTTTTAGGTGTTACCTCCAACAAATTAGAGAACTGAATATTACAAAATTTTCACTTACCACCCATGGTCATATGTTACCATATTGTTGATAATATCAGCCAGACGAGCATATAAAGATCAAATTTAATCAATGTTATGGAGAATTCACAAATTTAAATAATTCAAAAAAGAAAGGAACGATAAATAACTTGTTACGAATTATATTGAGATGCGTCTCAGGAGTGAAAACTCCTTACACAGCCACCTCTGAACAACAATTCCACTTGGTTTAGAAAACAATTTGTTGTTAGTTTGTGTGTATATATATGGATTATATTTTTACACACAAAATAACAACACAGTAAAAACTAACATCAATGAAACATACATAAACATGAAAATTATTTATTTCCTAAACTATCATCTCCCCCCACCAAAATGAGACATTGTCCCCAATGTTTAAAGAAAGAAAGAAAGAGTTTAGAAGATATCACCTGGTTATTGTGGAATAACTAAAGATTACAGATTAAGGTCCAGGTTTACTTTGCGCTTTTTGCCACGATCGTTACCAGACCAGTTCAACTTGGAAAGAATAGGGTCGATTTTTGGTTCATAAGCTAAGAGTTGGTCAATTAAATCATCAGCTGTTCGTGCAGTTAAGAAGATATCCTTACCGGTTTTGAAATAAACCCATTTCTTTTGGCATCTTCAAGAAATACAAAAAGAAAATCGAAAAATCCATTAACATTAAACAGCCCAATAGGTTTTTGGTGAATATTCAAGTTTGCCCATGACGCAACAGTGAATATTTCTTCCAACGTTCCGAGCCCACCTGGTAAAGCAATGAAAGCATCAGCATGATTGATCATTTCAGTGAGTCTTTCAGACATACCTGGGACAATACATTCTTCTCCATTTGATTTTCCGATGATGGCTTTTTCTGTTAAAGGTTTTGGGATGATCCCCAAAACTTGACTTCCACCTTCTTGTACAGCTTTTGAAATATACCCCCCATCAATCCAAGATTGCCACCGCCATATACTAAGTGCATATTTCTGTTTGCCATAACTCTACCCAATTCTCGTGCTCCCTCAACAAATTCTGGTTTAGTTCCGGAGCTAGTTCCACAAAATACACAGATATTAGTGAATCGTCGTTTTGAAGTTGTCTCCATTTGTGCTGCCTCTCTTAGCTAGATGTGTTGAGGAAATGGAAATGACGAGCTGAATTTATAGATCCTGAAAAGGGTGAGTGAGAAATGCACTAATATCTGCAAAATGACAACTATCAGAAAAATAGATCGTGAACAAAAAATGTTAGATACTGTCGGCAAAAAGTAAAGGAAAACAATAATTTAAAGTAAAGAAAATCAATGCAATAATATATACTGGTAGTTGTGATTGTGGCTCACATCTTCCTCTGGTTTTACGTCCAGTAACGGCTTGAACGCCCTCTATGGGTCGGGGATAGGCTTCCCATCCAATTTTCTTATAAATTGGCAAACAGGGTCTTTTAAAGTCAGATTCCCGAGACTGTATGGTTGTCTTTCTTTATGAAATTGTGTGCGTAATCTGAGAATTTCACGATGAACATATCCACTAGGATGCGTCTCAAGAGTCAATGATATATCATCAAAAGGCTCTTACTCAGTCCATCCCTAATGAATTGTATTTTATCCTCACGATTATCAGACACCATTCCTAAAGAACGACAACGAGTGTTGCACGTACAGCGTGCACACTTATAACAAACACCCATTTGTTTAGCTCTTCATTTTTTAGAATAGGTGCTTTTCCCTAAACCAGACATGTAAGGAATGAAGGAGTCAGGTGACTCACCTGCCAAACGAACCCTTGCTTCGATTACCCAACGAATATCATTAGGAATACCATGAATCATAAGAATTCTCAATCTTTCTGTGCGGGCTTTGTAAATTTTAATCAGAGCATTTCGGGGAAGTGCAGGAAAATATTTATGGAGGGTTGCGAGAGTTTCTTCCATACCTTAGTTTGTAGGGTATCAGTATTTTTAGGAAACTGAAATAACCGACTTGAGTCACGGAGTACCGTTATCCGCTGCTTTACCGGGGTGTGAGATAAAATAAAACAACAAGAACACTATAAAACTAAGAACAATGGAAATTACAGAAATATTAAACAGAACATGAAAGAAACTACATCAATCAAGGTATATTGGGTCTGACAGGAAAAAAGTTTCTTGAAATTTTGAGTACTCCAAAAAGGGTTTCAGACGCTGTCCATTTACTTTAAATACATCACCGTCCCTAGGATTCTCAATGTTAATAGCCCCGTATGGGTAAACATGTTTCACAATAAATGGGCCACTCCATTTGGATTTTAACTTTCCAGGAAATAAATGAAGACGAGAATTATAAAGCAAAACCTTTTGACCAACTTCAAATATTTTTCGTGAAATTCGACTATCATGAAAGGCTTTAGTTTTGGCTTTAAGAATTTTCGTATTTTCATATGAATCATTCCTTAACTCTTCAATTTCATTTAGTTGCAATTTACGTTCATGACCAGCATTTTCAAGGTTTGAATTAAATGCTTTAATAGCCCAAAATGCTTTATGCTCAAGTTCTACAGGCAAATGACAAGGTTTTCCATAAACTAGACGATAGGGAGACATACCCAAGGATGTTTTGAAAGCTGTTCGATATGCCCAGAGTGCATCAGTTAGTCGAAGAGACCAATCTTTGCGATTTGGGTTAACCGTTTTTTCTAGAATTTGTTTAATTTCCCTATTTGCTAATTCTACTTGTCCATTTGTCTGAGGGTGATAAGAGGTGGAAATTTTGTGTGTGACTCCATATTTTTCATTAAGATTCAAAAGGTCTATTACAAAAGTGTTTACCTCCATCACTTATTATGGCCCGAGGAATTCCAAATCGACTCAACAAGTTTTCTTTTAAAAATTTGATCACAGTTCTGTGATCATTGTTCCGACAAGGAATTGCCTCGACCCATTTTGAAACATAATCGACTGCAACTAAAATATATAAAAATCCAAAGGATGGTGGAAATGGGCCCATGAAATCTATCCCCCAACAATCAAAGATTTCGATGACAATGATGGGATTTAAAGGCATCATGTTTCTTTTTGAAATAGATCCCAACTTTTGACAATTTTCGCAAGTTTTGCAGAAAGTGTATGTATCTTTAAAAATGGTGGGCCAATAAAATCCACACTGCAAGATTTTTGCAGCGGTTTTCTTAGATGAGAAATGACCTCCACATGCTTCTGAATGACAGAATTGAATAACACCACTTATCTCACTGTCAGGTATGCATCGTCTGAAAATCTGATCAGGGCAGCATTTAAACAGATAAGGATCATCCCAGTAGAATCTTTTGACTTCGGTCAAAAATTTCCTCTTATCTTGTTGGCTCCAGTCTGGGGGTATCTTTCCTGTCGCAAGGAAATTGACAATATTAGCATACCAAGGCATTACATTTACCGAAAAATTCATCGGGGAAGAGTCATTGATAGGAATGGTATCGATTAGTGACTCGTTTGTGAGTCTCGATAAGTGATCTGCAACCACGTTCTCTGCCCCTTTTTTATCTTTGATTGTGATATTGAATTCTTGAAGCAATAAAATCCACCGTATTAATCTTGGCTTGGCATCCTGTTTAGACATCAAATATCTTACAGCAGCATGATCAGAGTAAACAACAGTTGAAGAACCGATTAAATATGATCGAAATTTATCCAATGCAAATATTACAGCAAGTAGTTCTTTTTCTGTGGTAGTGTAATTCATTTGTGCACTGTTTAATGTTCTACTAGCGTAATATATCACATGCGGTTTACCTTCCTTCTCTGCCCTAGAACTGCACCAACTGCATAATCACTAGCATCACACATTAGCTCAAAGGGCAATGACCAATCAGGGGATTGCATAATAGGAGCAGAAGTCAAAAGACTGATAATTTTTTGGAATGATTTTTGACATTCTTCTGTCCATTCAAATGTTGCATCTTTTAATAGGAGGTTACATAAGGGTCTGGATATGGTACTGAAGTCTTTAATGAACCTCCTATAAAATCCTGCATGTCCTAAAAAAGAACGAATGTCCCTGACTGTTTTTGGTGATGGTAATTTAGAAATGACCTCTATTTTTGCTTTGTCAACCTCAATACCTTTAGACGACACAACGTGTCCTAAAACAATTCCTGAATCAGTCATGAAATGGCATTTTTCCCAATTTAACACAAGTCCTTTTTCTTTACATCTTTTCAAAACATTTTCCAGATTAGTCAAGCAATTATCAAATGAATTTCCAAAGACAGTTATATCATCCATAAAGACCTCTAAACAGTGTTCAACCATGTCACTAAATATGCTCAACATGCATCGTTGGAATGTTGCAGGTGCATTACAAAGTCCAAAGGCATTTTCTAAATGCAAATGTTCCAAAGGGGCATGTGAATGTGGTCTTTTCCTGGTCTTCTAAAGCAATGGGAATCTGATAATAACCTGAGTAACCATCAAGAAAACAATAATAAGGGTGTCCAGCTACTCTTTCTAAAATTTGGTCAAGAAATGGCAAAGGGAAATGATCTTTTCTAGTTGCGTCATTTAATTTTCTATAATCAATGCACATACGCCAACTAGATGAAATGCGAGTTGGGATTAATTCCCCTTTATCATTTTTTACAACAGTGATTCCAGACTTTTTAGGTACAACCTGTGTAGGACTTACCCATTTACTATCAGAAATAGGATAGATAATGCATGCATCAAGAAGTTTAAGGACCTCAGTTTTTACTACTTCTTTCATGTGAGGGTTTAATCTTCTTTGGGGTTGACGATATGTCCTAGCATTATCTTCTAGATGTATTCGATGTGTGCAAATTAATGGATTAATACCTTTTATGTCTTTTAAAGTCCATCCAATTGCCAGTTTATGTTCTTTCAACACATTTAAAAGTTTACCTTCTTGATCGCTTGTGAGAGAAGAAGAAATTACCACAGGGTAAGTTTGATTATCTTCTAGAAATGCATATTTCAGTCCTTCTGGCAAAGCTTTTAACTCCAAATTGGGTGCTTCTTCTTCATGTTTTTCTTCTTCTTCAGTGTTCCCAGTTCTTCATCGTCTTCCAATACCTGAATAGAGTCAAGTAGAAAATCATTAGTAATATCTGAATCAGTTTGTGCACTTGACTCAACATAATTAGCAGTAAAAAATTTCATGGGATCAGATAAACTCCCCTGAATATGCTCATCCACAATAGGTTCAATTGATTCTGCACTTTCGTTTTCATTATCTTCATCATATGGCTGTTTGCACATGTTAAAAATATTTAACTCTAATGTCATGTTGCCAAAAGAAAGATTCATGATTCCATTCCTGCAATTTATTAAAGCGTTAGCTGTTGCTAAAAATGGCCGACCAAGTATTACAGGGATTGGCTTATAACTCTCTGCCACAGGTTGTGTTTCTAAAACAATAAAATCCACAGGATATACGAATTTATCGATTTGCAATAACACATCTTCCACAATTCCTTTTGGTACCTTAACTGATCTATCGGCAAGTAAAAGGGTAGTTGAGGTTGGTTTCATCTCACCGATATTAAGTTGCTGGTAAACCGAAAATGGCAGTAAATTTACACTAGCTCCAAGATCAAGCAAAGCATGTTCAATGTTTTGATTTCCAATAATACAAGAAATAGTTGGACAACCAGGGTCTTTGTATTTTAATGCATTATTAGTTGAGAGAATGGAACTTACCTGTTCAGCTAGAAAAGCTTTCTTTCTTACCTGGTGTTTTCTTTTAACGGTGCACAGATCTTTCAGAAATTTGGCATAAGATGGTATCTGTTGAATGGCATCTAACAAAGGGATATTGACCTTTACCTGTTTGAATATTTCATAAATCTCTGGGGAATGGTTCAATTTCTTTTTTTTAATGCCTGAGGAAATGGAGGTGTATGAGAAAAACTATTATTATCAACGACGGGTAATGGTTCATCAACCCCTTCCTTACCCTCTGATTCTGATTTTTCCTCAGTTTCACGAGGTTCAAGAATAGGTCTGTGGATGGTCTTACCACTACGAAGAGTAATAATAGATTTGACTTGGTCTAAGTGTTGACTTCCAGAACTACCCTCATGAGGGTTTTGATGGCTTTTGGGATTTGACTGAGGTTGTGCGGGAAACTTACCTTTCTCTTTAATGGCCCAAGCAGATGTGATTTTATCAAAAGTTTCTTTCAAATCATTCATCATTTGTGCATTTTGGTTATTGATGGTTTCTTGTTTTTCCATGAATGCACTCAAGTTATCTTCAATGGTTTTCTTAGGTGGTGGGATATATGGTGCATAATTCTGGGAGTTTCGGAAATTCTGGTGAAACTGGGGAGGTTGGTGTGAAGGTTGTGCTTGGTTATCATTCCTCCAATTGAAATTTGGATGGTTTCTCCAACCAGGGTTATAGGTCTGTGAGTATGGGTTTGGATTTGGTCTATTGAATGTGTTTATGGAACTGACTTGGTCATGGAGACAGTCTTTCAGGGCTGGTATGGATGGGCAAACTTCTGTGACATGTTCATTTGAACTACAAATTTGACATATGATTTCCTGAACTGACTTGACATGATCCCTCTTCCCTGTTTCTAAAGCCTCAATTTTTTAGACAGAAATGCATACTTTGCAGCAAGGTCATGGTCTTCCCTAAGGTTAAACATACCTCTACCAGATGGCTGTGTTTTAACAGATGACTCATATGTACCAATTGTATCCCATTGTTGTGTATTCTCTGCTATGTGCTCTCTAGGTAATCTAGTGCATCTTCGGGATCTTTGTCCCTAAACTCACCATTGCACATCATCTCCACTACTTGTCTACCTTGAGGTGTTAAACCCTCGTAGAATTGGGCAACTAACCTCCATGTTTCAAACCCGTGATGTGGACAAATATTTAACATCTCTTTATACCTCTCCCAACAATCGTAAAGTGTTTCCCCTGACTTTTGTGTGAATGTTGTGATTCTTCTCTTAAAGGAATTTGTCCTATGAGGGGGAAAGAACTTTTTAAGAAATTGCTGTTGTAAATCATCCCATGTTCTAATAGATCCTGACCTTAGATTTTGTAGCCAAATTTTAGCTTTATCCTTTAAAGAAAATGGAAAAAACTTTAACCGAATTATATTCATGCTACAATTTTGGTCTGTGCAAGTGTTACATAATTCTTCGAACTCTCTTAGGTGCTGATAAGGGTTTTCTGATTCTAGACCATGGAATGTGGGTAAAAGATTGATGACACTTGATTTAAAATTGAAACGTGCTGCTTCTGGAGGAAAAACAATACAAGATGGTGATCCTGACCTAGTGGGATTCATGAATTGTCTGAGTGTCCTAGGGTGATTAGGATCTCCATGCTGAGACTCGTTTTCTTCATGATTAACTGGGTTTTCAACTTAACTTGGGCAGGTGGATTTTCAATTTGGTTTTCAGCCATTCTGACTAACAATGAAGGTGATGATGACTCTCTTTTTAATCTGCCACTAGATGTTCGAGACCAGTGTTTCATGCAACTTAAAAAAAACTATATTTAAAAATATGAAATTGCAAATACAAAACTTGAAAATGAAATTAAACTAAGAAAATGAAAATAACAAATTAAGGAAAATACAAATGCAGTGATTTAGATCTAAAAACGTCCTTGTTAATTCTGATCTCAATTGAATCTCTCGCTCATTTTTCTCAATGTCTTGAATTATGTTTTCGTGAAGTTTTATGAGAGCATCTTTACGTGGGGATGGTTCAAAAAATTCTTTTATGAACAGCAAAACACCTTTTAAGTTGATTTTTCTGTTTCCGGTAACCAAGAAAAATTAAGAACAAGGTCTCTCTATATGTGGGATTTCTGGGTTCAGGGTTCATCAAGGATTAATCAGGACAGTTGGGTCTACAAAAAAACAAAACAAATAAAGAAAAATAAGATGTAGAAATTAAAAAAAATGAAATAAAAATAAAGAAAAGAAATAGAGAAAGAAGAAATAAATATTCTATCTACTAAATAATACTTCTTCCCCGGCAACGGCGCCAAAAACTTGACACGCTCGAAAAGTGGTCTTTTACTCCCAAGTATAAGAGTGTCGAAGTAATAAAATAACCCGGTGAGTCCGGGGTCGATCCACAGAGAAGAGATTTAGCAAAATAGAATATTTAACAGTACGGGAATGAAAAGTTTGCTTTGTTGAAGTAGTTGGAGGATTTTAGGTTGAAATACAGTAATAGAAGGAAATGCTGGAGTTAGGGGATCCACTTTTAGTCTTTTAAACATTTATAAATCTCGCTTTATAATAATTTATAAATTGTCTTTTTATACCCACTTAATTTATTACAAGAATTAATTATGCCAATTAAAGAACCAGCCATAAAAGCGGTAGTCATTTCTGTCAATAATTAGTCCGACCAAGGTACCAAGCATGCCAAAAATAGAAAACCAGCCATAAAGGCGGTGATACCGTTTGTCTATAACAAGTCCTACCAAGGTACTTAATTATGCCAAAATCGTATAAAACCAGCCATATAGGCGGTATAAAGATAAAACCAGCCATAAAGGCGGTAGATAGATAAAACCAGCCATAAAGGCGGTATAAAGATAAAACCAGCCATAAAGGCGGTAGACATTTGTCAATAATTAATCTAGATTTAAATCAAGTTTTAATCATTATATTTCAATTTATTTATTATAATAAAAGCGAGTTTAATTTATGTTCTCATTATAAAAGCTTCACCCTTACTCCAGCAGAAAAGAAATTAGCTACTCATTTTGTAATAAAAATATTCGTACTTTTATTATTGAAAGAAAAAACATTACAAAAAGCTTTAAGTAAATAAACAAACAAGACACTCTCTCTCCAAGGATTACAGATGAATCAGGAAAGAAAGTATGAAAATTTCTAATGCCGGACGCTCCTTTTTATAGGCAAATTCGCCGCCCAGACCAGCGAATGCATGTTGTGGACACGTGTCAAAGAATGGTGAAGCCACGTTGGGGACACGTGTCAGAGAATGGTGAAGCCACGTTGGGGACACGTGTCGCGACGTAAAGGTTCCACGTGTCACGACGTGCTTGCAGATTTTACGACATGCTTGCCGATTTTACGACGTGCTTGCCGATTTTACGACGTGCTTACAGATTTTACGATGTGCTTGTCGATTTTACGTCGTGCTTGCAGAATATTTTTTTCACGTATGATTTGTCCTGTCGAGTTTTCGAACAGTATTTTTCCTGACAAAAACATAAAATAACACAGTAAAAGCACTCAAAGCATAACTTTAAAATATTTACACAAATGTGTCAATTTAAGGGGATTAGAGAAACTATAAGTGTAAAATGATTAACTTATCGTCTAATAAATATGCACTTTTTAGTATTCATCAGTGGCCATCGACCCTGGAACGCATCCCGTAACTGCAACCGACAACAGTGGCCCTCGACCCTGGGACTCAAATCCCATACCGCTGACAATGTGAGGCCTCACCCTCAGTTGAATGTAGTGGGTCCTCGCCCTCAGACTGATTTTAATTTGGGGGGCCTCGCCCCCAAACTGATTACTGATTGTGGGCCTCCTCCCCAATTGATACTGATATGTGACTCACTCGCCCCCAAACTGATACTGAATGTGGCCTCGCCCCCCAAGCTGATATTGATATGGGCCTCACCCCAAACTGATACTGTTGGGCCTCGCCCCCAACTGATACTGATGTGGGCCTCGCCCCTAAAACTGATACTTATGTGGGCTTCGCCACCGGACTCATCCCCGGATTCATTCCAAAATTCTGACGATGTGGGCCTCGACCCTGGGATTCATTCCAAAACTTTGATGATGTGGGCCTCGACCCTCGGATTCATTCCCGGATTCATTCCAAAACTTTGATGATGTTGTCCTCGACCTTGGGATTCATTCAAAAACTCTGAGGATGTGGGCCTCGACCCTGGGATTCATTCCGGATTCATTCTAAAATTATGACGATGCGGGCCTCGACCATGGGATTCATTCCAAAATTCTGACGATGTGTTCCTCGACATTGGGATTCATTCCAAAACTCTGATGATGTGGGCCTCGACCTTGGGATTCATTCCCGGATTCATTCCAAAATTCTGACGATGCGGGCCTCGACCTTGGGATTCATTTCCGGATTCATTCCAAAATTCTGACGATGTGGTCCTCGACCCTAGGATTCATTCCCAAATTCATTACAAATTCTGACGATGTGGTCCTCGACCTTGGGATTCATTCCAAAATTCTGACGATATGGGCCTCGACCTTGGGATTCATTACAAAATTTTGACGAGGTGGGCCTCGACCCTGGGATTCATTCCCGGATTCATTCCAAACTCTGACGCTACGGGCTTTGACCCTGGGATTCATTCCCCTGGGATTCATTCCCGAACCTGCTGATAGTGTGGGCCTCGACCATGGGATTCATTCCCGGAACTGCTGATAGTGTGGGCCTCGACTCTGGGTTTCCTTCCCGAAAAACTGATGATATAGTGGGCCTCGACCCTGAACTGATACTGATGTGGGCCTCGAACCATGCTTTTTCCTCGAAATTCCATTCTCGGTATACTGAACCTTATCCCCGAGGCATTACTAATATGATGGTTCGTTCTCAAATCGTGTTGTGAGGTGGTCCATTCCCGAACCGTTACTGTGTGAGGTGGTCCATTCCCGAACCGTCACTGTGAGGTGGTGCATTCCCGAACCATTACTGTGATGTGGTCCATTCCCGAACCTTGCTCCATTCTCATAGTACCATTACCGGCTTATTCATTCCCGAACCTTGCTCCATTCTCGGAGTGCCATTCCTGGCTTGTTCATTCCTAAACCCTGCTCCATTCTCGGAGTGCCATTACCAGCTTGCTGAATCTTGCTCCATTCTCGGAGTGCCATTCTCGGCTTGTTCATTCCCGAACCGTGCTCCATTATTGGAGTGACATTCCCGGCTTTTTCATTCCCGAACCGTGCTCCATTCTCGAAGTGCCATTCCCGGCGTGCTAAACCCCATACCCGAGGTGTCGTGGTTGTGTCTCCATACCCGGAGTGCCATACCCGGCATTCTAATGATGTGTGGGCCTCAACCCTGGGACTCATCCCCAAAACTGAAACTGATATGGGCCTCAACCCTGGGACTCATCCCCGAACTAATATTGATGTTGCTGATTCTGGTTGGCTTACATTTGCCGCTTTCTCCCCTTTTTTTTTTCAAAACCTGTGAATACAAAAAAGAACAAACACAAAAAGAATGCCAGTACGTTACGTGTATGCATGCATGCATGAATGAATTTCCTATTACGTTGGGTTAGGTCTTCCGCCAGTTCTCCAAGTGATTGCTCGGTCTTCTCTCTGGTCTCATGGCTCAATTTCTTGTTATACTTCTTATTCACGGGGTGGTAGACTGGTCGCCCCCAGTCTTGATTTAGCTTTCCGCTCTTCGCTGCTTGTAATAGGTCAAGGTGGACCACATGATATGGCATTCCATATCATCATACTATATCACATGCTACGAAATAGTCCTAATAGGTACACATATTATTGCCCTCAAGGAATGCTCAGTAATGAAACCAGAGAACCTTCAAAACATTCAATGCAACTCAAATCTAAGTCTTTGAATAAATGATCTAAGCCAGACTCAAAGTGTGTGTGTGCAAAGGTTTCCTTTGCAGATTCATCCCCAGGTAAGCCAACTCAATGATTTCGTCAAAAAAAAACTAGGATCGATGGGTCAAACCAACCTAGATGTCTCAATTATGCCTGCAGTTGCTTTTCTGTGCTCAATGTGGTATAGTATTCTTTCTATTTTCTCTCTCTCTTTTCCTTTTCATTTTGAACTTCTTTTTTTTTTTTCTTTTTTTTTTCTTTTCCTTTTCTTTTTTTTTTCTTTCTTCTTTCTTTTTTTTTCAACACACCTACCCCTTTAAGGTAGAATTTCTCCTCATGGTGGTCATAATACTCGCCCATGGGTAGCTTCACGCTTATCGGTTATAGGTGGTTCAATTCTTTTCTTTAGAGACTTTTCTTTCATTTTCAACCATACCCCACATCATAACATAAGCAAATCAAGATAGACATCTAAGCAAATGGTCATTCACCGACCTACAATTTCTTCAACTAGTCTCCTTGCCAACGTCAGGTTTTCTCCACTAATAACCTATAGTGAAGTGCTTATGAGTCTAACATAGATCAATCATTCAAAGTATCAGATAAAAGCACATCAAGAGTTTATCGTTTCTAAGATTTCATCATAAAGCAAACGATTTCAACATTGGACTTATGCCTAACTATTAAGGACTAAAAACAAACAATTTTTTTTTCTTTTTTTTTTTTTTTTTTCTTTTTTCTTTTTTCTTTTTGTTTTCTTTTTTCTTTTTTCATTTTCATTTTTTTTTTCTCTTTTTTTTTTGGCCCACCATGGTCTTTCTATCCTTGCCGTAAAATTTTATGTTCCTCAGTTTCTTTTCCCGATATCCATGTTTGCTAAACTCTTTTTGAAAAATCTTTTTTTTCTTCTCTAACCCAACAGATATCTATGATGGCTTTTAAGACACATGGTTAACATGATGCATGTATGAATGAGATGCATGAGATGCGTGCGATGCATGGAATATATAAGTCGACCCATTATCATTTTAAAACATTCAATCATACTATTGCGCGGTGTAAACTTGTCCCAGTTGAAAAAGCCCAACAGGTTTACACTTTTGCGATAACATGGCTAAACAACTTCAATTGATAAAAGGCCTAAACACAAGATGGCCCATTGGCATTTCAGAAGCTTTTGGCCCAATTGCCATAAAGCACGGACTCATCCGAGTTTAAATGTCCCAACAAGCCCATACCTTATGACAAAAAGTCCAACTGAATCCAAATGACGATGGTACTAAACGCAAGCATAAAGGAATAGTTTCTATTGGTCCTACAACTACAGTTCATATGCGGGTTTACAGGGGTATGGACAAAGGCTCCCGCTGATGAAAGATTGCCCACAACTAGGACTCCCCACTCAAGGGTTCAAATCATCAGGATGTTGTAAACATCCTCCAAAAGGTTTCCGTTAAGGAAAGTGGTTTTGACGTTCAGCTGCCAAATTTCATAAACGATAAATGCAGCACTTGCAAGCATTATCCGAATAGATTTAATCATGGCAACGGGTAAAAGGTTTCGTCGTAATCGACGCCATGTTGATGACGATACCCTTTTGCTACAAGCCTAGCTTTGTACGTTTGTATGTTGCAATCCATGTTTGTCTTCACCATGAAGACCCATTTGCTACCTGTAGGCACAATGCCTTATGGTACATCAACTAATGTCCAAACTTGGTTGGTATACATGGAATCCATTTCGGACTTCGTGACACTTTTCCATAAACGGGAGTTGATACCTTGTATCGTTTCCTCATACGTAGTCCATTCGTCTTCCTCAATAAGATTGACATCTATATGAGGTGAGATCAGAAACCCATACCTCTTAGGTTGTTTCCTGACTCTCTTCGACCTACGCAGTTCTTGTGTATTAGAAGATTGTGGTACATATTCATCCCTGATGAACTATTCGTCTTCCGTAAGGGGATCGGTGCCAGGAACAGTATTACTCTGATTTTCATCGAGTTCTACTTTCTTCCCACTTACCACTGCATTTAGGTATTCCTCTTTCAAGGAAAACCGCATGGAGAGCAACGAATTTCTTTGTTCTCTTGTGAGTTGTAGAGGTAATATCCTTTGGTTTCCCTAGGATAACCTACAAATAGGCACTTATCCGATTTGGGTTCTAGTTCGGTACCATCCAAACATATGCCCAGCATTCCCAAATCTTCAGGAATGAGAAAACCCGATTTCTTTCCTGTCCATATTTCATATGGAGTCTATCCAATAGACTTTGACGGAACCTTATTCAAAATAAGTATTGCACTGTCAATGCGTATCCGTGAAGGCAATTGGTAGCTCAGTGCGACTCATCATTAACCTTACCATGTCTACAAAGTTCGATTTCTCCATTCGGACACACCACTCAATTGAGGTGTTCCGGGAGGAGTCCCCTGTGAAAGAATATCATACTCTTTCAAGTAATCGAGAAACTTATTGGTCAAGTATTTTCCATTATGGTCCAACTGTAATATTTTAATACTTTTGCCCGTCTATTTTTCTACTTCGTGTCGAAACTCTTTGAATTTCTCAAAAGTTTCCGACTTGTGTTTCATAAGATACACATAACCATAGCGCGATGCCACATCCGTAAAGGTTACGAAGTATTCATTTCCACCTCTAGTCTAGCTAGACATGGGCCTACTTACGTCACTATGAACGAGGGCTAACAGATCGGTGGCACGTGCACCTTTACCATGTAAAAGGTGTTTTAGGCACTTTGCCTAATAAACAAGATTCGTAGACATCATTTGAATTAGGATCAAATCCATCCAAGTATCCACTCTTCGAAAGTGTGGATATACAAGTCTTGTTAATGTGTTCCAGACAACAATGCCACAAATAAATCTCGTCTGATTTACTCAGTTTGAGCCTTTTGTTTGTCATGTTATATGTTTGAGATTCATTTATATTCAAAATATAAATACAGTTATTCACATCTAATGTGTATATCTCAATATCATCTTTATAAACAAAACAAGTGGTGTTTCGGAACATAACGGTATACCCCAAACTGGTTAAACTAGATACAGAGATAATGTTCTTAGTCAAACTAGGTACATTATAACAGTCTCCTAATTTAAGTACATGCCCCAAGGGTAGTTCCAAAACTTAGGTTCCTATGGCCAAAACAGTGACTGTCGTCCCGTTTCCGACTCGTAGGTCAATCTCATCTGAAGTCAGTATCCTGCTAATCAACATATCCTGCACATCAGTACATATGTATGTTCCACATCCAGTATCAAAATCCAATTTTAAAACTGGTAGTGGACATATTTATAATAAACATATCTGAAGCCGGAGCCTTGCCCCACCTTCACTTCCTTCATGTCTGCCTTGTCCATATGGCAGTCAAACTTCCAGTAACCCCGTTTGCCACATTTTAGGCAGACACCTTGGGATATGTCCTTTGTCTTCCTAGAAGACTGTGACGATTTTGCTTTTGCCCTTTTTCTTCACACCCTTAGAAGCCTTCCGCCAAGCCTTGGCCTTCTAAGATGTCGAAGTAAGATGCGCCTTGCGCTTCTTGCCCTTTTTGGAAGCTCTAGCTCTGCCTCATTGAGCATAGCCATTAACTCTCCAAGAGTTTTCTCTTGGTTCATGATGAACCCGCCCCAACATTCGGCCAGAGACTGTAAGATCAAATCTATGGAAGTCTCGGCCTCGTAGGTAATGCCCAGCTAACCTAGTTGTTCGATGTCAGCAATCATCTGCATCACCTAATGCTCGACAGATGTACCCTTTGAGATGCGCGAGTGAAAAAGCTTCTTTTGCAATTCATACTTCTAAGATCTAAGGTTAGATCTATGAAGATCCTTCAATTTCAATATCATACTATAATGATCCAATCCTTTGTTCTGACAACGAAATTAAGGAGTCATTGCGGCAAGCATGACAGATTGAGCACTAAAGTTATCATCACCATGATTCTTCTAAAGCTCATGTTCTACTGTTTACTCAACTCCGGGCTCAGGCCCGAGAGGTTTCTCTATCCAATAGAGTAACTTCTCAGTAACCAGGACTATCCTAAGATTCATTTCCCAATCTGGAACATTTACGCCGTTAAAGACATTTTCACCTAGGATTATGTCATTTAACTTTAATCTTTCCAGCCATCTCGATTGCAACAGTCCAACTATCCAATCAACGATTTCGGGTACACTCAAAATGTAATGGTTACTATAGTTCAACTATATAACCAACTACAAGTGGAGTAGTATTTTAAGTACAGCCCAACTGTTCATAGAATGTAATATTGAATATTAGTCCAACTAATATATCTATAACAACGATAAATAAAATAAAAGAGAGTGTATTGGCAAGTATTTAAACGAAATTGCAAATTTAATACTTGCCTCCCACTATTTTTCGGCGAGCCTCTAACCCTCTGTCGAGTACTCGGGAAACCTAGTTTCCTAGTGGGCTAGGATCCTGTTAAATAACACACAACCTTGACTTTGGCCAACAAGTTATATGAAACTTAACTAGGTAGATCTCTAAGATCAATTGGATCCCATCCAATTCCTAGATCCAGTAGGTGGACCTCCAAGTCCAAAACATATATCCAATATATGTAAATATATCAAATATATTTCCTATCATTTTCCTCTGAATCAACTAATCCTTGGCTTTGGCTCAACAAACTTAATGATTCATGTTAAGCGGGACCTATTGACAGTGGGAAAGCTTCGTAATCTACGTCGATGAACTAGAAGTGACCTTGACTTTGGCCAACAAGTCATAACCGCCCAAGACATGCGATATAGAACAAAGCTTTCGTGGTTCAAACACTTCCGCGATGGACATTGATCTTGACTTTAGCCAACAAACCAATGCCAATCTTGGATCTTGAGAGAGAACCACTCAATGGAAGGAAAAACGCTTAATATTTGATGATGGCTTTTCACGTAAATTGGCAACCAATTTATTATCTTTGATTAGGTCTCATCATACACCCTTAAACATGCATTCTAAAAGCATATTAAGGCACGAAATAAATTAATAATGATATGCGGATGGATATAAAATAAACTTTGTTCTTAGAACAAATCTCTCCATTTCCTCTCTCCCGCTAGCACTATTCTTACTTCTACCCAATTACATAATACTTCTAAAGAAACCTCATTAACATTGAGGGGAATTGGTGAGAAGAGAAATAAAAAGAGAATAGAGATAATAGGCTGGACACACATGTCCAATTTAATAAATTCTAAATTTATTACAACAATTTTCAAAATTGCCCTCACCCTTCTAATATCCATCCGATATACATTATTCATACAATACATCCAAGTATTCACACATAGCATGTTATTCAATCAATCTAATCCAATTAATTTATCTTTGAATTAATGACCATCCAAAGTTCAAACAACGATTTGATTTGCGCGAGTCCAACTCGTTTAAGAATAAATACTCAAAGTACGTATTCTTGAATTATGTTGAACTATAATTTTAAATCCAATTTAATTTGTATTCAATACTAATTCGAATTTAATTCCAAATTAAATAATTACACTTATTTTAGTGCCTTTTAGACTTAGATTCTAAATCTAATCTTAATGGGTATCAAAGGCCCAATTAACATCAAAAGTCAATTTAATTAAAGTCCAATGGGATTTTAATTAATTCTTAAGGCATGGGCTTTGGCCAATATGGATCAAACCCAAATGCCAAGGCCAAATTAAGGAATCACCTTTTTTTTTTTTTGCCAAAAATCAATTTAGGCCCTTTAGGCCCAATTAAATTATTAAAGGCCCAATAATTATATTTGGACTTTATGGAATGGTTTTAGGCCCAATTTGGATCCAATCCAAATTTCCTAAACCAAGCTTGGCCCAACCAAGCCCATTAAGCCCAATTACAACCATTAAATTAATACATTTTTCCAAATTACATATTAATTCAATTCAAGTGTAATTAACATAATTAATCAACTAATCTAATGTTTCCAAAACACTAATTAAATCAATTAATCATGCTCATTAATTCCAATTCATGTCCAACACAAATTGAAGCAAAATCAATCTATACATGCTTATAGTTCACGACAATCATCATGAAATAACATTCAATTCCGATTTCAATCCAATTAAACCAACATTTAATATTCATTTCATGCTTTAAACTCATCCAATAGCCTAAAATAAAAAATCACCATGAACTACTCCTAGGGTAGTATTCGGCCATGTTAAGAATTTTGGGGATTTTTGATCTAATCAATTTTTCTCAATTCCAACAATGTACAAATCCAATTCAACATCATATAAACATAACCCAACCATCAATTTAGGCAAATCAAGCTCCAAGCCAAAAAAATCCCAAATTAAAGTATATAAACCCTAGGTTCAAATCAAGCTTAGATCTCTCTGTAATACCATTGTTAGTTTCTAAGCGTGATTCGTGTGTGAATTAATCGAAGGAATTTGCGGAAAAACTCACCTTGATCGGATTTAGGATTTCAAAAATTCCTTCTTTGTTGGAGCTCCAAGCTTGTTTGTTGAGTTCAAAACTCTTGAGTGAGTTTCCCTATCACCTTATTATGACTCCCAAAGTGCTAGCAATGAGGAATTTTGCAACAAAATTTCATGGGGAAGAGAGAGGAGCTCACGACATTTTGGGTTTTGGAGGAGAGAATGAATAGTTCTTTTTGTTTCCAAAACTTGTAAAGTGTGTTGACTTCCAAAAGTTGTGTTTGTGTGATTAAAGTCTAACCATTAATATTTCCAACTACTTGCATCACCTTGTAACATGTGATGTAAGTTGTGGGTCCCACCCAATTTGAATTCAAAATTCAAGTTGGTTCACACAACACAGTTTGGGCCCGATTTCGTTTAATCCGATTAAACGAATTTTCCGTCGCGACGTAATTAAATCTAATTTAATTAAATAATAATGCCTCGCAAAATTATTACGAAAGTCGCTTACGAATTAATTCTAAATTAATTCGTTCGCTAGAATTAAAATCCAATTTAATTCCGCATTGAAATCCAATTTCAATTAATATATCTAATATATTATTTTAGCCCAATTAAATAAAATAATAAAATTTAATTTCACTATTAAATTCATTTTGCCGATTAATTCCAAATTAATCGCGTTCTCTCCTCTCGACGAGTTTAATCGCAGATAAATTCTCGACGCAATTAATCTCAGATTAATTCTTTCTCTGATAATTAATCCCAGATTAATTCTTGCCGTAATTAATCCCAGATTAATTTTCTCTCTCATAATTAATCCCAGATTAATTCTGTTCGAGTCAAATATCATCGGTGAATCTTTGGGAAGCGACCCAATAGATCTCTAGATATGTTGGCAGTAAATACGGTCATCAGTCTATCCGAATACGTGCGTACCCGGTACCACGTTCTTACCGATTTACAAGACATGGTTGGCTTCTACAAAGCACCGTGCCTACCCAATTCTCCAGAAATATTCATTGAATAATATACAATCTTTATCAGGCGTAGTATACAGTGTAATGCGTATTACGATCCAATATCGGATGTCACATGCTAGGCCTAGGGCTGGAATTTTGTCTGCCCCATACGAAGCATATATCGGATCACAGGCAACTAGTCTCTTTAATCAGATAATCATGACCTAGTCATATTATCCCGATGACTGCAGTACTTAAGTGTACTATTTTCGTATCCTACGTGATCATCATCTCCATATGACTGAAGTGATACTTCCATCTTGACATCATACCCAATACACTACGATTCTCAGTATACCCAGAAGAGGCGTACACAGAACCTGTTAAAGCCCCGGACGACCAAAACCAAAGTATACTAATTGTAGCAAGTATTAGCGATGCAAGTCTCAGGTTAAGACCAAATACACCTACCCTGATTCGGATTCCCATAGACACATAGTCATACTACCAATGGGATTCCGAGGGGTCTATCCAGAGCGAAGCTGTTCCCGTACCATCGGTAAACAGAACCTCATATTACACTTGCATAAGTATCCAATACTTAAATATATGAGAACTATGTCGTTAAACTTCTATAACGCGCACAAGTGCAATACTAGCCTATTCCGCATTATCGATGTCCAGTCGCGATAATACTACAACTAGGGATATTTAATGATTAAAGCGTTCGTGGATTAGTACTGTCTCATATCTTATTAATTCGGAACTAATCATAAAGACTTTTATCATTTATATATCCGAGTAATCTAATTAAAAAATGATAAAAGAGCAATTTCCTTTGTCACATAGTTAATTTTGTACAAGAACACCATGTCCTTTATAAAATAGTGATGCTATGGGTCATAATTGTCCAACAGAGTTGACCTGAGTAAGAACTGGTTAGCAGTTGGCAAAAAATTCGATTAGCATCATCGTATACGTTATTCTCAGCAGGGCCATGGGGGAAGAACTCTGACCTCATGCCTTCTAATACGAAATTCCAGGGTAATGTTATACAAAGTCCTTCAAAATAGAAGGCAAACAACGACGGAAAATTCCCTCATGGGGCAATTAAAATAATATTAAGGCATTAGCGGTACGTAACCCATCCCCGAGCTGATCTGAAAAAGAGATGCCTTAAGGGAAAGATTCCGACTCCAAGCCATCTAAGTCACTTAGCCGTAAGGGAATAAACTCTCCTTGCGTCATTCGAATAAGGCCATTGGGGAGGGATTTCGACCCCATGCCAACGAATATAATAAGGCCTCGATTGGACGTACCTGACCCCTAGCCAATAAATAACCTGACCATAAGGGAATGATCTCTCCTTGTGTCATTCAATAACATGGCCTCGATGGAACGAATACATCTTTGAGACATTAACAAACCTAGCCACAAGAGAATGATCCATCCTTGTGCCATTCCATAACATGGCCTCGGCGGAACGAATTCAGCATCGAGCCATTATAATCACAGTTAAGAAAGACTCTGAGGGAAGATTTTTCAATCTCCAGCCACCCACAAACATTGGTATGTGTATCTCATACCATGTTGCATAAAATCAAAACAAAAAATGATAATTGTAATGAGGGTGATGTATCACACACTCTATACCGACCCAAAAATATTAAGGTAACTGAGGCATCGTCCTACCCCCACGTTACCCAAAATAAAAATTTTAAATAGTATAATCCAGACGTCCCGTCGAACCAAGATAAAGACAGGGGGCGGCCAAAGCCATGGGAAATTTCCTCATGCTAGGAAAACCCCGAGTCTGCAAATACCACATTGTAGGCACTGCATTTTTGCATATAAGTCCCGATGATGAGTCTCACATGGAGGCACTACCTCTTTAAGTTGTGGAAGTCGCGGGAAATGGATGTCGGAAAGGAAAAGTCAGAAATTGATATCTTGTTGGACTAAATTCATTTGCTTAGCTCATCCTCAGCCCAAACCCCAGCAAGCCACACACCAATCCCACACACCACCAAACCACACACCAAGCCCACCAAATTCATGCCCAAATAGGCCAAACCCCACGCCCACTTCCTTCCAAAATAACAAACTCATACATTAAACACATGTTGAAATCAAACCAAATCACCTTCCTAAATTAAAAGAATCAAATCAAATCTCATAAATCACCTTCCTAATTAAATTAAATCACATTCCTAAACTAAACCAAATCTCATAAATCACCTTCCTAATTAAATTAAATCACATTCCTAAACTAAATAAAATAAAATCAAATAAAATCAAATTATCTTCCTAAATTAAAGAGATCTTTTCCTTATGATACACAAACTAAATATCCCCCATAATTACACAATATTCCTTCCCTATTTGCAAAAGGACAACCCCAACCCTTGCCTATAAAAATAAGCATAAACCAACCATTCACACCCCTAGCATTCCCTTCTCCCTCATGCCTCTCTTCCTTAATCTCACCTAGACTCTAACGACACAACACACAAAAATCAAAACCCTAAGCCATGGCTCTCCTTCCCCTCTCACCTCTATCCTCTCGGTAATAAACCTGCGCACCTGAATCGCACCATAACAAACCCTAATCTCTCACAAAACACACACAAACTGCCCCACGAACCACAATAACCCTCATCAGCCACCAGACCGACAATAAACACACCTCAGCCCCTTCACGCCTCCATCACTCTCACACACAACCCTCACGCACACACTCACTCATCACAACCCTCACGCACACACTCATTCATCACAGCCTTACGCACACACTCACTCATCACTAACACCCACGAAACAGCCCTCACTCACGTCAAATAACACCCACAAATCAGCCTCCATTCACGCCAAATAAACACCCACGAAACAGCCCTCACTCACGTCCTCTTCTTACCCACGAAGCAGCCCTCAACACAGCCCCCCAACTTCACATACCACACCCCTAAACACATCCCCCAACTTCACGTACCAAACAACCACGAAACAGCCCAAACTGTCAGCAATTCACGCCCACTAACAGCCCCTGCATTGCCTTCAATTCACGCCCAAAAACAGCCCAGCAAAACTACCCAATACACCCCAAAACAGTCCCAAAAAATAACCTCAGAAATAGTCCCAGAAACAACCCCAAAACAGCAGCAAAACAACCTAAAAAATAGCAGCAAAAACAGAGAAAATAGTAGCCCAAAACAGTGAAGCAACGAAAGAAAACATTGAACCAATGACCCGGAAAAGTTGCGGAGTATTAACCCTTCCGACGACCACGTTACGCACTTCCAAGAGCCGACTTAAGAGGTTAGAACTGAGGGCACCCTTTTTATTTATTTTCTTATTTTACTTCGCATGAGTATTGTTGATTGGTGTATGCTATGACTTTCAGATGAATGGAATATGTGTTCCCTCTTGCGGTATATCGGATGGAAACCCAGACGTAAATTCCATAGTCGAATCCGAATGGACGGTAATGTGGTTTGTACTTGGGAAAAAATTCCACGTACCACTTGAGAGACACACATATTTAGTCTCATCCAATCTTATGTTTATGCATGATTTAGTCGTTTAGTATGTTATTTATTTTTCTAAGCATGATGTAGTCGTTTAGTATGTTATTTATTTTTTATGTATGATTTAGTTGGTTATTTCCGACCATGTTTAATGTGTCTACCGTGGGTTGAATGGGTTTAATCAAAGGCACTATTAGGGCTAGGTAATGGTTTGGTGTTTTCCTTCATTCACTACCTTTCTATAAGGAAAAGCTGTGAAGGCACCTAGATAATCATTACCCGCAGCTCACTGTGACAGATAATTTGGAGGACTTGTTGTTTATTCCTGTCACCAAGGCGATAAGAGGCTAAGAGGCTTGGGTATTTAAGAGCGTTCACTCCACCCTCCCTGGGGAATCTACAATAGGAAATCCATTTGACAGTTAGTCACGCACCATAACTCGTTGGCACGTACCTTAAGGTATAAAAAAGGTACGCTCACTTGGTCGCTCGAACCCTTGAGTGGGGAGTCCTAGTTGTGGGCAACCCTTCGTCGATGAGAGCCTTTGCCTATACCCCTATAAACCCGCATATGAACTGTAGTCGTAGGACCAATAGAAACTATTCCTTTATGCTTGTGTTTAGGACCATCGTCATTTGGATTCAGTTGGACTTTTTGTCATGAAGTATAGGCTTGTTGGGCCATTTAAACTGGGACGAGTCCGTGCTTTATGGCAATTGGGCCAAAAGCTTCTAAAATGCCGATGGGCCACTTTATGTTTAGGCCTTTCATCATTTGAAGTTGTTTAGCCATGTTATCGTAAAAGTGTAAACTTGTTGGGCCTTTTCAACTGGGACAAGTTTGCACTGTGCAATAGTATGATTGAATGCTTTAAAATGATAATGGGCCGACTTATATATTCCATACATCGCACGCATCTCATGCATATCATGCATACATGCATCATGTTAACCTCTGTGTCTTAAAAGCCATCTTAGAGATCCATTGGGTTAGGGAAGATGGAAGACTCGTCAAAAGGCCGCTAGCAAACATGAGTGAATCAAAGAACGAGGGATCTCGTATGGATTAGCTGGAGAATAGTCTCACTAAGGTTACCGAGCAACTGCAGGCTTTGACTACTGCTATGGCTAATATGGCCGTGCCCCGTGCTGGGGGAAGCTCTGAGAATGAGAGGCGTGAGGACCCTCCGAATAGGTTGAATGATGATATCCCTATCTTCGACGATGACATGGCTGAGTATGCCGCAGGAAGGATAGCCGGGTCTCAGGCCGAATTGCAGAAACTCTGTAATCAGGTGGAGTCAGTCACCCGTAAGATGAGAGGCAAACATGAAGATCCGCTAGACTACGAGGCAATGATGTTTGAGGAACAGTTGCCGGCTCAGTTCAAATTGCCTGACATAGCCAAATTTAATAGGAACGGGGATCCGAGGGTCCATCTCTGGCAGTATGTCTCGGTGATGAGTTCAGTAGGTTTGTCGAAACGTCAGGTCCAGAAGATGTTTGGGATGTCGCTTGAGGGGGTACCCGTGGTATGGTATCACAGCCTCGAGAGCAAGGTCAAATATGACTGGAGGGCGTTGGCAGAGGCCTTTCTGGCTCAGTACGTAACAGATTTGGAGATCGACTTGTCGCTTCGTGACTTGGAGAATACCAAGCAGAAGCCGGAGGAGAACTTCAAGGATTACATGGATCGCTGGAGAAGCCAGCTTCTGAAGATGAAAACTCGACCCTCGGAGAAGGATCAGATCAAGATGATCATCAAGGGTACTAAGCCCTCTATTTATGGCAAACTGAGGATGATGACCTCTATGATTGGTGACTTCCGACAGTTGAGGGAAACCGTTATGGAAATTGAGGAGGAAAAAGCTGAGAATAGGAAGTTCTATGGCCAAAATAGAAGAACTTTTGGGGGGCCTTCTAAGACCAAGCCCGCTACTGCTGAGATCGCTACCGTCAGAAATAGGCGATTCTCCAATCTTGGTAGACCTTTGTCAAAAGTGTTTGAAACTCTAAAGACGCAAGGACTCCTAGAACCCTTAGAGCCTAAACCACTTCCAGACCCTATACCACCCAACCTTGACGTAAGCCTATATTGTCACTTCCATCAGAGGAGAGGCCACGAAACTGACAACTGCACCCGCCTTAGGCATGAGATCCAAAACCTCGTTGACGCCCATAAAAGACCTGATCCAGAAAAAGAACAACCCAACACATATAGAAACCCTCTACCTAACTACCACTCTGTTCCACCACCCACCTACATGATCAACTCCGGCCTACCCGAAAATTTTATCCTCCAGACTCTCAACCACCAGGCGTCTTGCGTTGGGATAGAGGATAACAGCAGTGAAGAACCATAGGCTGAGGAAAAAGGCAATACCGCAGACGTTTATTTCCCTGATTTATTTGATTGTAATCCAACATTTATTAATAATAAGGACATTGACTTCGTCTACTTGTTCGAATCTTTTCCTTAATAATAATAAAGACGTTCATTTCGCTTACCCGCCTGAGTCATTCCTTTCAATCGGCACGACATGAGTATATTTGATAAAAGCATTCAACCCTGGTACTATGATATTTAGCGATACTCAGAACATGGGGAATTCCCGAAAGAAGCATGCAGAAAAGACAATATTTCCATTCAGAAGTGGCTTCTCAATATGTGAGTTCGAAGGGAGAACTATACAAAAGACAAGCGAATGACATTCAGCTGAAGTGTTTAAAGGTAATGGAAACAGTACTGTCGGTGGAAGTTGAGATACAGTTCATGAGGGTATTAGCAGAAGTAGAGTTACCTGAATAAGAATGGGCCTCGCAGAGATTTGAACAGTTGGAATTGCTCGATAAGAAGAGAATGAAGTCCTTACATCATATGCAGTTATACCAGAAGAGATTGGCTTGGGCATTCAACAAAAGGTGCGTCCTACTAAGATCTTGGAGGGGAATCTGGTATTTAAGCAGTCAAAGCCGTTAACGATGGACCCAAGAGGAAAGTTCAGACCTAACTGGGAAGGACCATACGTAATCAAGAATGTAATAGGAAACGGGCAGTGAGACTGTCAGACTTAGAAGGGAACGAGTTCGCCGAGCCAATCAACGTGGAAGACTGAAGCAATATTTCGTCTAAGGAATAAGAGATAGAGCAGTTACTGGGAGAAATGGCAGAAGACCTAACCCACGGGATAGGAAATTCATCCATGCATGCATGCATACACGTAACGTACTTGTAATTTTTGTGTTTGTTATGTGTTTGCAGGTTTTAGACAAAAGAGAACTGCACAATCACCAGAAGAGAACCGGCATGAGGAAACTATAAGTAGACCCAGGGGGCGATCAGAGACATGCGTAGGCACATGGCGCCAAGGAGCACAATGAGGGTCTAACCCATCAGGAACAGGGAGTACCTCCACACATGCATACATACACATCGCATGCACGCATTTTTTTATTATGTTGTTTTGTTTGTGTTCACAGGTCTCGAAGAAAATAAGGAAAAGCGGCAAAATACAAGCAAGCTGAGAGCAACAAAATAATATCAACAGTTTTTGAAATGGATCACCAGGGTTGAGGCCCACACATAATCATCAGTTTTGGGAATGAACCCTCAGGGTTGAGGCCCACACCGGTATCAGTTTCGGGAAAGGAATCCCAGGGGGCGAAACCCACATTATCAGCGGTTGAAAGGAAGAATTCCAGTGGAGTAAAAAAAAAACAAAAGTCCTTGATGGTTAGGCATATGTCTGGTGATGACATTATTTGATGTACGGTGAAACCTTAGAAATGATGAATGCGAGATGTGCCCTCATCCAGTATTCTGAGTGGTTGATCTCGGCTAGACTCGCGAGCACTTGATTATGAGATCTTAGTAGTAGAAGCCTGAGTAGTCGGTGAGATGACTAGTTGAAGAGATGGCGGATCAGTGAATGACCATTTTCCTAGATGTCCATTCTGGTTTACTTATGTTACGATATGTGATATGGTTGGAAGAGAAGAAAAAGTCTCTGAAAAGAAAAGAAAAAAAAATAGACCACCCATAACCGATAAACGTGAAGCTACCCATGGGCGAGTATTAGGACCACCATGAGGAAAAATGCTACCTTAAAGGGTAGGTGTGTCGAAAAAAAGAGAAAGAAAAAAAGAAAAAGAAAAAGAAAAAAAGAAAAAGAAAGTTCAAAATGAAAAGAAAGAAAAGAAACAGACGAAAGAAAAAAGAAGAAAACCATATCATGTTGAGTACGAGGAAGTAATCACAGAGTATGATCAAGACATCTAGGTTGGTTAGACCCACTGATCGAATTCTCCGAGACAAGATCATCGAATTGGCTTACTTAAGGACTAAGCTGCGAAAGAACCTTGGCACACACACACTGGGAGTCTAGTTCAGAGCACTCGCTCAGACGGGCGGATTTGAGCGTATCAATTACTTTGAAGGTTCTATGGTTTCGACATGAAGCATCATTTGAGGAAAAAAATATGTTTAGCTATCGGGATTATCTCGTGAGAAGTAGTATTTATGGACAACTATCACATCAGACGCCGAAAATGGCACACTCTGAAAATGGAGCATTGTCCAGAAATGGACAACCATCAGCGATGCCTCAAAATGAGGTTTAGCATGCTGAAAATGGCGCTCCAAAAATGTAGCACAGTTCAAAAATGGACCACCATCACATCAGAGACGCCTCAAAATGAGGTTTAGCATGCCGAAAATGGCACTCCGAAAATGGAGCACAGTTCAAAAATGGACCACCATCACATCAGCGATGCCTGAAAATGAGGTTTAGCATGCCGAAAATGGCGCTCCAAGAATGGATCACAGTTCAAAAATGGACCACCATCACATCAGCGACGCCTCAAAATGAGGTTTAGCATGCCGAAAATGGCGCTCCAAAAATGGAGCACAATTCAAAAATGGACAACCATCACATCAGCGACGCCTTAAAATGAGGTTTAGCATGCCGAAAATGGCGGTCCAAAAATGGAGCACAATTCGAAAATGGACCACCTCTCATCAGTTCAGTTCAGTAGTGATTCCTAGAGATTGCAGCATCTTACAGGGATGAACCTCAGGGGTTGCAGCACCTCACCATATCATCAACTCAGTTCAAAGCAGCAGGCAAGTCAGGTGGCAGCTGGCGAGCCAGGTAGGTAAAAATGCATTGCATAACTTTGATAGGATTGTCATTATCACACACTGCACAAGTCCCATCAAAGTGGGGGCGACTGTAGGCACTGCATTTTTGCATATAAGTCCCGATGATGAGTCTCACTAGAGACACTACCTATTTAAGGTGTGGAAGTCGCGGGAAACGGACGTTGGAAGGGAAAAGTCAGAAATTGATATCTTGTTGGACTAAATTCGTTTGCTTAGCCGTGGGTTCGCTCGTTGGACCTCTGTTTTAAAATTCATCCTCAGCCCAAACCCCCGCAAGCCACACACCAAGCCCACACACCACCAAACCACACACCAAGCCCACCAAAACAAACCAAATTCGCGCCCATATAGACCAAACCACATGCCCACTTCCTTCCAAAATAACAAACTCACACATTAAACACATGTTGAAATCAAACCAAATCACCTTCCTAAATTAAAAGAATCAAATCAAATCTAATAAATCACCTTCCTAATTAAATTAAATCACATTCCTAAACTAAACCAAATCTCATAAATCACCTTCCTAATTAAATTAAATCACATTCCTAAACTAAATAAAATCAAATTAAATTAAATCGAATTACCTTCCTAAATTAAAGAGATCTTTTCCTTATGATACACAAACTAAATATCCCCCATAATTATAAAATATTCCTTCCCAATTCGCATAAGGACAACCCTCAACCAATGCCTATAAAAAGAAGCATAAACCAACCCTTTACACCCCTAGCATTCTCTTCTCCCTTACTCCTCTCTTCCTTAATCTCACCTAGACTCTCACGACACAACACACAAAAATCAAAACCCTAAGCCATGGCTCTCTTCCCCTCTCACCTCTCTCTTCTCGGCAATAAACCTGCACATCTGAACCGCACCATAACAAACCCTAATATCTCACAAAACACACACAAACTGACCCACGAACCATAGTAACCCTCATCAGCCACCAGACCGACAACAAACACACCTCAGCCCCTTCACGCCTCAATCACTCTCACACACAACCATCACGCACACACTCACTCATCACAACCCTCACACACACACTCATTCATCACAGCCTCACATACACACTCACTCATCACTCATACCCACAAAACATCCCTCACTCATGTCAAATAACACCCACGAAGTAGCCTCTATTCAAGCCAAATAAACACCCACGAAACATCCCTCACTCACGTCCTCTTCTCACCGATAAAGCAGCCCTCAACACATCCCCCCAACTTCACGTACCAAACACCCATGAAACAACCCAAACTGCCATTAATTCATGCCCAAAAATAGCCCATGCACTGCCTTCAATTCACGCCCACAAACATCCCAGAAAAACTACCCAATACACCCCAAAACAGTCCCAAAAAATAACCTCAGAAATAGTCCCCGAAACAACCCCAAAATAGCAGCAAAACAACCTCAAAAAAGCAGCAAACATAGAGAAAACAGTAGCCCAAAACAGTGAAGCAACGAAAGAAAACATCGAACCAGCGAACCGTAAAAGTTACGGAGTATTAACCCTTCTGACAACCACGTAACACACTTATAAGAGACGACTTAAGAGGTTAGACCTGAGGGCACCCTTTTTATTTATTCTTATTTATTTTCTTATTTTACTTCGTATGAGTATTGTTGATTGGTGTATGCTATGACTTTTGGATGAATGGAATATGTGTTCTCTCTTGCGGTATATCGAATGGAAACCCATACGTAAATTCCGTAGCCGAATCCGAATGGACGGTAATGCAGTTTGTACTTGGGAAACAACTCCACGTACCACTTGAGAGACACACATATTTCGTCTCATCCAATCTTATGTTTATGCATGATTTAGTCGTTTAGTATGTTATTTATTTTTCTACGCATGATGTAGTCATTTAGTATGTTATATATTTTTTATGTATGATTTAGTTGGTTATTTCCGAGCATGATTAGTTATTTCTTTTGCATTAGGAATTTGATTTATGATTATGTTTAGGTTGTTATTTATTTTTTGCGTTTGATAATTAAATATGTTCATGAGATTATTGTGTGTTATTATGTGTTTGCCGTTATGTCGACTTACTTTTATGCATGCAAACTTAGATATAGGTTACATGCAAACTTAGATAAGGTTTTATTTTCATGCACGTGAACTTAGAAGTAAGTTATTTTTGCGTATGAATGTTGCGTAGACTTGATTAAATTATAGCACAAATCCTTTCATTACAAGTGACATAAGTAAGGGACCATTCCGAACCCAACGGTTTGAGGTCTTCCCTTACGAGGGGTGAGTGCAGCCTTAAATCATTTTCCCAGTTCACACTGGGTGGTGACTCCATTTTATTTCTCCAGTTTAGTTCCCCCATGGGCTACTCCGTACTCCCGACTAGGCCGCGAGCCTAGAACAGCGTCGCCGATTTCTGTGTCCTACACACATAGACCTCATATAATTTCTCGTGCTATGCTCCTACGGATTTAGAATGGGATGGCTAGAATCACGAGGGCATTTCTCTTCCCCGTGCTAGACATATCCTGAGGTCACAAATGCCATGGAGGCCATGAACCCTCCTCGTGCTATGCAAATCCAACTCTCTTATGGGCGGTAAACACTATGAGGGAAATAGCTCTTCTCATACTATGCAAAACCCGGTGGTACTGTAGTACCTCACAACTTTCTTCCATTCATACATGTTATGGTTTCATGGGAGTGTCAAACGCCATGTTGGCCCTCTCGCCAAACGTGCTATGATTACCCTAAGGCACTAAACGCCACACTAGCCTTCTTGCTCTATTCCCCAAAGGTGCAAGGCATTGGGTATTAGTGCTCTAGCTCGGAGGTTAGATAATGACACCAGACATTGGCGTGCCATATGGGTGCGCACTTTCCCACTTGTTTTGCACCCCTTGTTGTCTTCCAAATCTCGAGTATTTCACAAGAATTTTAAACAAGTCTTTCCCATTCAAATAATAAATAAGCATATGTGTACAAGTCTTTATTTTTAAAAGGAAAGCCCTATCTATATTCTTGAGATCTACTATCATTCTTACATCTATTTGAGGGTCATTTTGAGAGAGGCTATATTGAAAATACCTCAATATTTATGCATTTAAGGGCTTCTTAAGTCTGGTGTCGTCCAACTATTTCAGGTTATAGGTGTTGGAGTTGGTGCTTGGAGTGCCAATCCGAAAAATGTATTGTATATTTTATTATTTATTGATAAAATAACTATATTTTCATTTTAAACTTTATTAATGGTAATGTCAGTATTCATATTAGATTAATATATAAATATACAAAGAATGACATCAACCTTAGAATAGTCATTAAGTAATATTGGACACTGGATAGTCCGACATTGGGATAGTATTACTATTATAAACTATTCTTAAAGTAAATATTCCTAGTCGTTGGTTTTGGAATACAGTCGAATTCCTACAACCTAGAAGACTAACACATGTCGTATATTGGAATTGGAGTTCCAATGGTTTAACCTGATGTACCATGAGCTTTGGAAGCTCGTATATACGTGTGGGTATTCGTTGGAACGAATACTGAATGACTCATTTTTTAATACTATTAGTTGAAAGTACACACCACCGTCAAAAGAAATTTCCTCGAGTTGAGTAGCATATGTGACCTTTGACTATAAGATAACATTAATTTTTTATGATATCCTTCATACTTAGATACCATGTATGTCAGAAACCTTTCATGGTCTGGCTTCTAGATGTTCGTTGGGTGTGGATCGATAAACTCGTTAATAAAATACGTATCAAGTAGGATCGGTCGGCCCGTATATGTACCATAAATGATTTAGGTTTCCACGTATGTAAGTCACGATTCTTAAAACTTTGGCCAAAGTCGATCACCTAGGGTGGATTGCATATATCAGAAATGGTCTCTAATTAGTTATAAATAATTGTGGACATGTCGACATAAGATGTGCGTCTCGAAAACTTGACGGTGTATTCTATATTTCCTAAGCACAACTTGGATAGCCTACAATGGAGGGATCGATAAATATATTTGATGATCTCGACTTGTATAGTTCATAAATGTCATTCGTGTTCTTCGCGAATTCGAAGGTGGACGAATTACATACATATATGCTAGGCTTATATGACGAACGTGTGTGGACTTAGAGAGTCCAACTATATGAAGTGTACTCGTTGAACACTTAGATAGCCGATAATTTTTGATAATAAATATTATTCGATATTATAATTATCAACTAAAATAATTAAGTGTTATTACATAATATTGATTATTTACTTTGACCCAATTGGATTAATTGGATAAATCCAAATTTACACAAGGGCTTTGTTATAATTATAAATATCTCTACCATTGGACGATATTTTTGTAATTATAAATATATAATTATAGGTGTATTTGTCTTGATTTAATTGGATTGAATCAAAGTGGTAGACATTTAACTAATCCATTAATTAAACTTTGTCTTGATTTAATTGGATTAAATCAAAGTGGTAGACAAAAGTGATTATTCACACCTAATTTTATATATTGAATTAAGCCTACCGAATATTTGATTAGAACTTTTATTAATTAAAAATTACCTAAGTTTTTCTATAAATAGTAAGCTTGAGAGTATATTTTAATCAAGCTTGAGAAAGATAAATACAAGCATGAATTTGGAAATTAGCCTAAGTTAGATAAGTGTTTAGAAAAGCTTTGAAAGATCTCTAAAACATTCAATTAGGAGAAATCAAGATTGGATCTGGGAGTGAAGCTTGCTAACATTAGAATCAAGATTACATCTTGGAGTCATGCATGGAGAGCAAAGAATTTCTTTGTTCTCTTGTGAGTTGTAGAGGTAATATCCTTTGGTTTCCCTAGGATAACCTACAAATAGGCACTTATCCGATTTGGGTTCTAGTTCGGTACCATCCAAACATATGCCCAGCATTCCCAAATCTTCAGGAATGAGAAAACCCGATTTCTTTCCTGTCCATATTTCATATGGAGTCTATCCAATAGACTTTGACGGAACCTTATTCAAAATAAGTATTGCACTGTTCAATGCGTATCCCGTGAAGGCAATTGGTAGCTCAGTGCGACTCATCATTACCTTACCATGTCTACAAAGTTTGATTTCTCCATTCGGACACACCACACAATTGAGGTGTTCCGGGAGGAGTCCACTGTGAAAGAATATCATACTCTTTCAAGTAATCGAGAAACTTATTGGTCAATTATTTTCCATTACGGTCCAACTGTAATATTTTAATACTTTTGCCCGTCTATTTTTCTACTTCGTGTCGAAACTCTTTGAATTTCTCAAAAGTTTCTGACTTGTGTTTCATAAGATACACATAACCATAGCGCGATGCCACATCCGTAAAGGTTACGAAGTATTCATTTCCACCTCTAGTCTAGCTAGACATGGCCTACTTACGTCACTATGAACGAGGGCTAACAGATCGGTGGCATGTGCACCTTTACCATGTAAAAGGTGTTTTAGACACTTTGCCTAATAAACAAGATTCGTAGACATCATTTGAATTAGGATCAAATCCATCCAAGTATCCACTCTTCGAAAGTGTGGATATACAAGTCTTGTTAATGGGTTCCAGACAACAATGCCACAAATAAATCTCGTCTGATTTACTCAGTTTGAGCCTTTTGTTTGTCATGTTATATGTTTGAGATTCATTTATATTCAAAATATAAATACAATTATTCACATCTAATGTGTATATCTCAATATCATCTTTATAAACAAAACAACTGGTGTTTTCGGAACATAACGGTATACCCCAAACTGGTTAAACTAGATACAGAGATATAATGTTCTTAGTCAAACTAGGTACATTATAACAGTCTCCTGATTTAAGTACATGCCCCAAGGGCAGTTCCAAAACTTAGGTTCCTATGGCCAAAACAGTGACTGTCGTCCCGTTTCCGACTCGTAGGTCAATCTCATCTGAAGTCTGTATCATGCTAATCAACATATCCTGCACATCAGTACATATGTATGTTCCACATCCAGTATCAAAATCCAATTTTAAAACTGGTAGTGGACATATTTATAATAAACATATCTGAAGCCGGAGCCTTGCCCCACCTTCACTTCCTTCATGTCTGCCTTGTCCATATGGCAGTCACACTTCCAGTAACCCCGTTTGCCACATTTTAGGCAGACACCTTGGGATATGTCCTTTGTCTTCCTAGAAGACTGTGACGATTTTGCTTTTGCCCTTTTTCTCACACCCTTAGAAGCCTTCCGCCAAGCCTTGGCCTTCTAAGATGTCGAAGTAAGATGCGCCTTGCGCTTCTTGCCATTTTTGGAAGCTCTAGCTCTGCCTCATTGAGCATAGCCATTAACTCTCCAAGAGTTTTCTCTTGGTTCATGATGAACCCGCCCCAACATTCGGCCAGAGACTGTAAGATCAAATCTATGGAAGTCTCGGCCTCGTAGGTAATGCCCAGCTAACATAGTTGTTCGATGTCAGCAATCATCTGCGTCACCTAATGCTCGACAGATGTACCCTCTGACATGCGCGAGTGAAAAAGCTTCTTTTGCAATTCATACTTCTAAGATCTAAGGTTAGATCTATGAAGATCCTTCAATTTCAATATCATACTATAATGATCCAATCCTTTGTTCTGACAACGAAATTAAGGAGTCATTGCGGCAAGCATGACGGATTGAGCACTAAAGTTATCATCACCATGATTCTTCTAAAGCTCATGTTCTACTGTTTACTCAACTCCGGGCTCAGGCCCGAGAGGTTTCTCTATCCAATAGAGTAACTTCTCAGTAACCAGGACTATCCTAAGATTCATTTCCCAATCTGGAACATTTACGCCGTTAAAGACATTTTCACCTAGGATTATGTCATTTAACTTTAATCTTTCCAGCCATCTCGATTGCAATAGTCCAACTATCCAATCAACGATTTCGGGTACACTCAAAATGTAATGGTTACTATAGTTCAACTATATAACCAACTACAAGTGGAGTAGTATTTTAAGTACAGCCCAACTGTTCATAGAATGTAATATTGAATATTAGTCCAACTAATATATCTATAACAACGATAAATAAAATAAAAGAGAGTGTATTGGCAAGTATTTAAACGAAATTGCAAATTTAATACTTGCCTCCCACTATTTTTCGGCGAGCCTCTAACCCTCTGTCGAGTACTCGGGAAACCTAGTTTCCTAGTGGGCTAGGATCCCGTTAAATAACACACAACCTTGACTTTGGCCAACAAGTTATATGAAACTTAACTAGGTAGATCTCTAAGATCAATTGGATCCCATCCAATTCCTAGATCCAGTAGGTGGACCTCCAAGTCCAAAACATATATCCAATATATGTAAATATATCAAATATATTTCCTATCATTTTCCTCTGAATCAACTAATCCTTGGCTTTGGCTCAACAAACTTAATGATTCATGTTAAGCGGGACCTATTGACAGTGGGAAAGCTTCGTAATCTACGTCGATGAACTAGAAGTGACCTTGACTTTGGCCAACAAGTCATAACCGCCCAAGACATGCGATATAGAACAAAGCTTTCGTGGTTCAAACACTTCTGCGATGGACATTGATCTTGACTTTAGCCAACAAACCAATGCCAATCTTGGATCTTGAGAGAGAACCACTCAATGGAAGGAAAAACGCTTAATATTTGATGATGGCTTTTCACGTAAATTGGCAACCAATTTATTATCTTTGATGAGGTCTCATCATACACCCTTAAACATGCATTCTAAAAGCATATTAAGGCGCGAAATAAATTAATAATGATATGCGGATGGATATAAAATAAACTTTGTTCCTAGAACAAATCTCTCCATTTCCTCTCTCCCGCTAGCACTATTCTTACTTCTACCCAATTACATAATACTTCTAAAGAAACCTCATTAACATTGAGGGGAATTGGTGAGAAGAGAAATAAAAAGAGAATAGAGATAATAGGCTGGACACACATGTCCAATTTAATAAATTCTAAATTTATTACAACAATTTTCAAAATTGCCCTCACCCTTCTAATATCCATCTGATATACATTATTCATACAATACATCCAAGTATTCACACATAGCATGTTATTCAATCAATCTAATCCAATTAATTTATCTTTGAATTAATGACCATCCAAAGTTCAAACAACGATTTGATTTGCGCGAGTCCAACTCGTTTAAGAATAAATACTCAAAGTACGTATTCTTGAATTATGTTGAACTATAATTTTAAATCCAATTTAATTTGTATTCAATACTAATTCGAATTTAATTCCAAATTAAATAATTACACTTATTTTAGTGCCTTTTAGACTTAGATTCTAAATCTAATCTTAATGGGTATCAAAGGCCCAATTAACATCAAAAGTCAATTTAATTAAAGTCCAATGGGATTTTAATTAATTCTTAAGGCATGGGCTTTGGCCAATATGGATCAAACCCAAATGCCAAGGCCAAATTAAGGAATCACCTTTTTTTTTTTTTGCCAAAAATCAATTTAGGCCCTTTAGGCCCAATTAAATTATTAAAGGCCCAATAATTATATTTGGACTTTATGGAATGGTTTTAGGCCCAATTTGGATCCAATCCAAATTTCCTAAACCAAGCTTGGCCCAACCAAGCCCATTAAGCCCAATTACAACCATTAAATTAATACATTTTTCCAAATTACATATTAATTCAATTCAAGTGTAATTAACATAATTAATCAACTAATCTAATGTTTCCAAAACACTAATTAAATCAATTAATCATGCTCATTAATTCCAATTCATGTCCAACACAAATTGAAGCAAAATCAATCTATACATGCTTATAGTTCACGACAATCATCATGAAATAACATTCAATTCCGATTTCAATCCAATTAAACCAACATTTAATATTCATTTCATGCTTTAAACTCATCCAATAGCCTAAAATAAAAAATCACCATGAACTACTCCTAGGGTAGTATTCGGCCATGTTAAGAATTTTGGGGATTTTTGATCTAATCAATTTTTCTCAATTCCAACAATGTACAAATCCAATTCAACATCATATAAACATAACCCAACCATCAATTTAGGCAAATCAAGCTCCAAGCCAAAAAAATCCCAAATTAAAGTATATAAACCCTAGGTTCAAATCAAGCTTAGATCTCTCTGTAATACCATTGTTAGTTTCATACACATGCCACGGGATCTCTAAGCGTGATTCGTGTGTGAATTAATCGAAGGAAGTTGCGGAAAAACTCACCTTGATCGGATTTAGGATTTCAAAAATTCCTTCTTTGTTGGAGCTCCAAGCTTGTTTGTTGAGTTCAAAA
>SKCR01039804.1:0-103078 GCA_019454045.1 Zanthoxylum bungeanum
GGATACATAATAACATAGCTTGATATTGAAATCAAGCTAATGAATTGTGTATGGATGCTTTGGAAGCATAAACACAATATGCTTGTGATTGGGTCAAATTGTTCATGTTGGACATGGAATATTAAATTAGAGTTTGGAACTCTAGATGATAGCTTAGCGGTATGACTACTATTTTAGAATCATTTGACCATCTTTGAGTGACCTAAAATTGTTCATTAGTCACTTTATTATGGGATTCTATTTTGGTATATGTTTTGATTCAAAGAAATACATATATGTATTTAAAATGCATGTATATCTGTTATATAACATGTGTTGATGTTGGTTTTGATGTTAAAATTGGTTTTTAGGTGTATTGAAGTGTTTAGAGAAAATTGGAAGTGTTTTGAATTGGATTCAAGGCAAATTTACTCTCTGCAAATATTTTACACAGGACAGCATCTCGACTCAGATCTCTGGCGTCGCGACACTCAACTCTCAGAGTTGCGGGAATCGCAACGCTCACCCTTGTGCGTCGCGATGTAGAGCATTCGCAGATTGGGCGTTGTGACTCCCAAGCCCGTGCGTTGCGACACGTCGAGAACGGTTGTCCATGAGCACTGAAACTTCATTTTCTCCGTTTCGGAATTTCCAGACTCCGATTTGGCCCCGATGTTTTCCTACGGACTCATAACGGAATATAGTATTTCATAAGATAATTTAAAAATACACTCATGTTTGATATCTATGGGTTAGACCCACTTCTACTACGCAGGGCACCAATCCGAATCTAAGGGTCCCACAATCGCCCCAACAGAACGGTATTAGAGCATGTCTTAACCACACAATACATGTTGCATGTTTGACATGTATTTGAATCTATGCCACTATAATTTTAATTTAATTATGCATAAGTCATACTGGATATGCATGTTTTAAATTAAAATTTTTATTTTCACCCAAGCATGTTAATGACTTGATTGTCATAAATCTCCCATGATTAGGTTATTACTTTATTTTAAGTAATAGTATTAATAATATTTGAGCATTATAGGATGGTTCGTCTTGTCAATACAAAGATGAATGAGTTCTTATTACTTCAATACCGTCATTATTACAATGGTATAAGTGGTTGGAACTTAGGTTGCTCCAGTAAAATATTAGATGTAGCGTAATGAGTTGACGTAGTCACCCAATACTGTCATTATTGCGAGGGTGTACTTACGAAGCTCATTAGTACACATTGACAAGTATACACCTGGAACACGTCTTAATCTAATACAATCATTATTGTGAGGATAAGAAATAATTCAGGACCAAACTTAGGAGTCACGGGGATGTGATTGACCTTTGAGGTCTACCTAATGAGTTTATGAAGGCCAAGACTATCATTATTGTGAGGCTAGAGTAAATGTCATAGGATCCACTTCCCGCTATGAAATTTGATTGTAAAATTTATATTTTCAATTAAGGGAGATTACAGAATTGCGTAAAGTAGCGGGAGGGTACTAATAGTTTTAAAATCCATAATCGTATTAGTGTTTTAATATTGAAATGAAAATATTTTGCTAGTGTTTAATTGTTGTCTTGTAGAAGGCTGCCGCAAATCCATTAGCACGACTTTTGGATTCCTATAAATTGAAAGGAGCCTCAAAACGATTGAGATGTGTTGACTTTGTGATGCATTCGATGCAAGCCACATATGAAGAACTTCATAACATGTTACACATGGCGGAGCATGATTTGAAGAAAGGAAATCCCACTTTGTACCTCCATGGTGGAGCAAACTCTTCAAAGATATCTAGGAAGTCTAAGAAGATTAAAGTGGGAAATAAGAAGAAAGACTCCAAGAAACAAACTGCAAGTCCACGTGTAGCTCGTGATGCATGTCTATATTGCCAAAAGTCTGGACATGGGAAACGTAATTATCCAGAGCTGAAAGGAAAAGCATGAACCCCATGCACGCTTTGTATTTTTTCTATTATTGACATCTCATTAGCCTTATATGCAAATAATGGTTGGGTGTTAGACACCAATAGTCCCACTCATATTTGCAATTCCATGCAAGTCATGAGGGTTAAAAGAGGGATAAACAAAGGGGAGATCCAGCTTAGAGTTAGGAATGACGAGACATTAGAAGTTAAGTCCATAGGAACAGTTGTTCTAGATCTCTCTAATGGATGTAATTTAATTTTATATGATTGTTATTATATTACCTCTCTTATCAGACAGATAATATCGTTATCGATATTGGATAAAGATAGATATAAAATAAATATTAATGATAGTGCTTTTATGTTTATATGATAAAGACAACTATTTGATATGTGAATGTTCTTTAACGGTCATTATGTTTTGAAAACATATCGAGATATCTTTAATGTAGAGGAAAATATAAGTAAAAGATCTGAATTAAATAATATTGAATTATGACACATGAGATTGGGCCACATAGGTGTTAGACGCCTATCAAAATTGATTAAAGATGATTTGATTGAAGATCTTACCTTAGATCCTTATCCGATTTGTGAGTCATTTATCCAAGGGAAAATGACCAAGGCCCCATTTCTTGGTATTTGATACACTCATAAAGTGGTTCTTTACTCCCAAGTATGAGAGTGTCGAAGTAATAAAATAACCCGGTAAGTCCGGGGTTGATCCACATGGAATAGATTTAGTAAAATAAAATAATAATTTGAATGAAAATAAAAAGACTAAATTATTTAAAATGATTGACAATTTTTAAATTAGACTACAACAATAAAATAAAATATTGGGGCTAGTGGATTCACTTTTAATATTTCAAATTTAGAAATCTTACTTTTTATAATATATATAAATTGTCATTACTACCTAGTTAATTTATTTCAGGAATTAATTATGTCAAAACATATAAAACCAGTCATAAAGGCGATGATAATATTTTTCTATAACAAGTCCAGTTAGGTACTCAATTATGCTAAATAAATAAAACCAGCTATATAGGCGGTAACAAAGTTTGTCAATAATTAATTCAGATTTAAATTAAATATTAATCATTAGATTACAATTTATATATTATAAAATAAATAAGATTAATCTATATTTTTATATTAAAAGCTTCACCTTTTTCCCAACAGGAATAAATTAGCTACCAATAATTTGGATAAAAACACTCATAATTTTATTATTGAAAGAAAAATAAATTACAAGAAAACTTAAAAAAAAATTAAAACACATAAGAGCTGGAACTCCACAAATTTTCAAAGAAAACTATGGAATTCACACTGTCAAACTGAGGTGCTGAGCACCTCTATTTATATAGGTGCTCGGCACCATTCATGCTTGCGAATTGCAAGCACAATGCTTGCAATTCGCAAGCATACTTTTTTTTAATTTAATATAAATTTGGTTGTCATCGTCGAAAGGTGATGGCAACTCTTTTTTTCAATAATATATATATATATAAAATCTTGGTGAGACCTCCGGTATAAAATATATAAAATATTATATATATAAAATCTTGATGAGTCCTCCAAAATATATAATAATAATAATAATAATAATAAATAATAATAATAATAATATAATAATAATAATATAATAATAATAATAATAATAATAATAATAATAATAATAATAATAATAATAAATACATGTGTGGGTAAACACATCATAAGCTCATTTCATCATAAATCTAAACACGGTGAATGATTTCCAAGTCCGATTTGAATATAGTTGTCACGCACTTTTGGGTTTCTGGGTCTTGAAATTCAGATATCATATACATTTTTCATGTTGAGCATCCGAAACAGTATTTTACCTACACAATAAATAAAAATATATAAAACATAAATATAATTATTATTTGACAAATGTGTTAAATTAAGAGGATTAATGAAATCATAAGTGTAAAATGATTAGTTTTTTTTTTTATTAAGTGTACATTTTTCAATGTTCATCATACCCCCAACCAGCTTATTACTAGTTCCTAATAATTTAAGCGAAAAATTAAAAGAAATTTTTTTTATCCAAGTTAATAATTGTTTTCTTTCTTTCTAAATAATCAAATAAGTAAATTCTCATGTACTTTTTACCCTTCTTCCACACACATAAAACAAAGTATCAATCAATTCATTATGCCCACAATATTCAAAAGTCTTGTTGAAAAGAGAGTAATATTTGTGTCATAAAGTTATATTAGATTTCACACTTTTTGGCAATGACAATTTATTCATATACAAAAATAATTTTTTTTAATATATATAATACATCTTTAACCATTGTAATGAGTTTTGGGTCAGTGACTCCCAAACCTGTTGGCTTTAGGGCATTAGGTGTTAAGACACCCCTACAGACTTAATTGCTCGAATCTCGGATGTTAGAAGTGTCTGATTTCTTTAAATTTTCTCTTTAACCCTTATAACGAGCTTTGAGCCAGTGACTCCCATACCAGTTGACCTTAGAGCATTAAGTATTAAAACACTCATACGAACTTAATTACTTGAGTTAGAGAGGCTATGAAATCGAACTTATTCAAACATATTTTTTTTTTACAAACTCATGCTATACCATTTTATACGAACAATCACTGCTTACTGAGGCAAGATTTCCGGTTACTAAGTAAAAGCTTGATTATTATTATTATTATCATTTTTTTTTAAAAGTAACTCAAGCTCTACCGTTTTACTCGAACAAATTACTGCTTGTTGAGGCAAGATGTTCGGTTACTAAGTAAAAGTTTGGTTAGTTTTTTTTGAATAAAAACATAAAAATGTTACCTCCAATAAATTAGAATACTGAATATTATAAAATTTTCACTAACCCACGATCATATGTTACCGTGTATGTTGATAATACATATCAAATGAACAATGAAGATCAAATTTAATCAATATTATGGAAAATTCACAAATATAAATGATTCAAAAAGAAATGAATAAAAATAACTTGTTACGAAACATTGAGATGCATCTCAGGAGCGAAAACTTCTTACACTGCCATCTATGAACAACAATTTCACTTGGTTAGTCAAAAATTTGTTGTTGGTTTGTGTATTTATTTTTGAAAAAAAAAACACAAAAGAAAATCAACACGAAATATTTTTTATTAATTTTTTTACACACAAAATAACAATTAAGTAAAAATAACATAATTTTTTTTTTTTTTACATAAAACAACAACACAAAAATGAAAACATTTTTTTGAAAGAAACATACAACAATGAAACATAAAAATGAAACCTATCTAGTCGACTATCCCCTCCCCCAATCAAATTGAGATATTGTCTTAATGTCTGAATAAGAAGAAGTAGAGTTTAGAAGATATCACCTGATTAGTGTGAAATTAACAATTGAATTTACGACTATTTAAAAGAAAAAATTATAGATTAAGATTCAATAATAAGATCTATTAATTTAATTTTATAATTTAATAGTATTTTTTTTAATTGTAATATGATAGTATATGTTTTCTTGTTATAATAAATTTTTTATAAAATTATAATATATTTTTTTTTATTGTAATATGATTTTATATAATAGATTTATAATTAATTTAATTTTATAATTTTAATATGAAACCGGTGATGAGGAAACTTAAAAATATTTAATATATATATATATATATATGTAAATTATTGTGAGACTCACATGGAATATGATTAGACTAACGCACCTTACCCTTTTCTCAAGAGCAGAACGAAATGTTAATGGTGGCTATCATAGTTTTTACTATTGATTTGTTTGTGGTTAAGATTTTTATTTGACCTTCAACTTTTTCAATTATGATTGTATAGGCCTGCTCCACTGAAGAGCAGAACGAAATGTTAATGGTGACTCTGAAGGGTGATAGGAATAAATCACGATCCATCTTCTTAAAATATTATTATGTCAAGCTAATGATGGAGATTTTATTTGTTCTTAAATTAGTATGGGTTTTAAATTAAGAATCAATATGCAGAACTTTGTGATCATAACTATTAGTAGACCAATTTAAAATTTGCTCAGACCTTAACCTTCGGCTTATATCCTGAAGTTAATATTTCAAATTCTCAATAAAGCAATGGCTATAAACAATGAACACAAATGCATTGCACGATGAACTCTGTATCAAGTTTTTTCCAAAAAAAAAAAAAAAAAAAAAAACACGTTAGGAAAAAAAAGTGAAAAAAGCACGAGATTTGTCTGCTCCCTCAAATTAGATGTTTCAAATATTAAGTGATGCATATTGCACCGTTTGATAGAGAGTATTGATTAAGAGTGTAAACTAGTTTATAAGTATTGAATTGAGATTATGAACTAACTTATAAGCTCACCAAACTCTATACCAAACACTACAATAAGACTGGCGTGAGAGGCTGATATAGAGCGATACAAAAGTGGGAAAAACAGATAAATTTAGCTATTGCAATATGTAATGCCTCAAATATCTCATTTGATATGGAATAAGCAATAATTTATTTCATGGAGTACAAAAATAATTGCCGAGGCAAAAAATAAATATATCATCAAACTATCCAGTATGATAAATATAACCATGCTTTCGTACAAATCATAATCACTGACTTGTTAGATGATAGAGCTTTAAACGTATCAATGCTTTAATTCACCGAATCAGCTTTCAATCCCTGCAGGCATGTGGTAGAATAAAGCAAAGTCACCATTAAGCTTCAATGCAGTAGATGCTGGGCAGCATCCACTATCATGATCATGTGAGTGCGTGTTCGTGTTCGTGCTTGAATTGGCATACAGCTACTATTTGAGCCACGTGTAAATCGCAGGAAACCTTTACAAGTTCAAAGTAAATATCATTTATTTCTAATCCTGATACTGTATTCTGCTCTGGAAGCAATTTTAATGACTTGATACATGTGCATACAAGCCATAGGTGTCCGAGTGTGTGTATTTGAATGCACACGTCTAGTGCCTGCAGAAAAAGGCAACTCACCAACACTTGTTGAGATTTGATTAAAAAGGTTTTATAATTTTTCTAATCCATCAACTGATATAACTTCTAGGTGAATTATCTTGTCCAAGGCCGAAAACAAAACCTGCCACTCAACATATGTTCTAGGAATCCTATATAAACTGAAATTCTGTACTAACCCTTAATATTATTGTGGGTATTACGAGTCAACCGATGAAAGGAAGGATTGGATGCCAAAAACAATGAAGAGAACTCCACCTGAGAGTGCGACCTGCATCAAAATAATACCAGCTTTACTGTTGCTCAACACAATAGATAAATTAGCTAAACATTATAGTAATGTCAAAGAAGAAAATGCCAATGTCTATGATTTACTATTTTCTCTGATATCTGAGACGCCAAACTCTTTCCTCCAACGACAGCAGCAGTAGTACACAATGCTTGCCCTCTGACAGAATGAAAAGCAATCAGCACATATGTAATCTATACTTGTATCAGCACCATAAACAAACAAATAAATGGTGTCATCTGTAATAACTTACATAATCCCACCAAGAACAACACCAAGTGGGTTCTCGTCTGCAGCTAAACCAATGGTAGCTAACTGTAAAAGGCAGTTATGTCAGAGAATCATAGAGTTGAGGATTTTAGACAAATATACACAGTCCATGCATTGATGCTATACCTGGCTCTTGTCACCCCATTCACCAAAGAAAGTAATGGAAAATGCCTGCGGAATAGACAAAGATCAAAGTGCTAAGTTATACGTAGCTTTACTGAGTTCAGAATTTAAAATTTAATAGAAAATATAACCTTCAAAAGGATGGGAGAGACGAACTGAGAGAGGAATGGCCGCCTCTGCTTTTTTAATTCATCATCAGCCTGGGAAGATAGAAAGCATTTGGATATTTTAAAACTGAAACCAAGATGTTAAAATGAGATGGGGGCACTTGCTGAATTGCATCACGAATATAAGTACGACCCCAATTAAAAATATGTTATGCAAATAGAAGATGCTCCACAACAATAATGTCATCAAATGGAATCGATTTTCATTTTACTGCATATCATGAAAGGATTCCATATAAACCTGATTTGGAAAGTTCAAGGTTAGATCTTCTCTATGAGTCCTTTAATAGGGAAAGAGATTCTACTAGTACACTCTTACCAGGGGAGCACTGTTACTTGTAATAAAAGTGACTAGGCTTAGATGCACTTCCTGTCTCCACTCTTCCCTTGCTAGCTACACTTGGGAACAGGACCTCCATCTCAGAAGGGAAATCCCGCGGGCACACATCTTGACTAGGCATTCCCATCTCTCAATCAACAGAAGTAGCCCGTCCGATAACAGATGCAGATTCATTAGCTGCCGTTATTCTTTCAACATTTGCAAAGTGCCGAGCAGGAATCACTGCTTATTCGACCGGAAATGCCGTATTCCCCTGGTAGGGCTATGAAAACCAATCCACCCAAGGCAAGGCCCTTAACTCCGTTACTTTCACTTTAGCACTTCATTTAAAGATATACCCCTCTTGCTTGATAGACTCCGTACGTGATCCAAACAGAATTGACTAAGGTCACCATTCATCAAGAATTGAATAAGAGAGCTAATAGCAAAAGCGAATAACAGAGGAATCACTCTAGTTAGGCCTTTAGCCAGGAATAGCGCCCTTGGTCTCTCGATCCAGAGCTCATACTAGGCGAGGGAGGATGGACGGGAAAGCTAACTCACTTAAGCAGCAGGAAGAAATCCTGCTTCGTGACAAACCACAAATAAAGACTGAGGAGAAGGAGCTGCCAGCCCTTATTCTTTATTTTTTCGATCGATCCCCTACATCCACCAAGGGAAGACCCAAACCCGCCTTTTTAGTTAAAAACAGATTAAGGAAGGATGAGATAGGATTTGGTTTTATGCATTCTTATGGACTGTATAACTAAGGAGTTCCAAGACTCTTCTTTCTTATGATGCTTTTCATTTTTGATAAAGGCCATTTTGGGGCTATTTGTGCTTCGAGGGAAATTTTGGGTTTCCAATGATTTGGGGATGTTTCAGGGACAGGGTCTTTTCTTTTTGCAGTCAGTTATAGATACTCATTTAGAGAAGAAGTAGGTTTGATTTAGAAGGCACCTGTGGAGTTCCTGACGGCTTTATAAATTTTCTGGTTCTTATCATTGAAAAAACAACAAGAGGATATCAGGATATGCAGCCTATTTACTCTACATAAGCATCCTGAGAAGGATATTCTTTTAGCATCCTTCAACCCTCTAACTAATAAAGAGAAAGACTTGCAATGGTATTGGAATGCACCAGATATAAACCAAATCAACCCAAACAAAGCTTTTTTCCACTAGGTGAGGCCAGATATAAATGTAGTATACATAAAAAAAATTGTGCACATAAAACGTTGGCAAACATAATTTGAATGAGAATTTTATTTTAGCCATATCTCGTAATCCAAAAAAAGTTAAGTGTTATATAATTTTCACCCTACATGCAAATCTTATTGCATGACACATGGATCCTAGCCTACCGATTATTGATTGTAAACGTGGAGTCTTTAGACTACAACGAATCATTTTCATAACCTAGAAAACAAATACTCATTTATAAAAAAATATGCAACAAACATATCTAACAAAATATTGTGGCTAATACAGCAATCATGCATCTATCATTGTCACCATAAAAATTCTTTCTTGTCCTTATTCTTCCAATTTTTTAGAGTGATTTGAGTACATTTGATTAGATAATTTGAATATACAAGAGAAGTACATAAAAGGGAGAAAAGCAAGAAACAGGAAGGAAATCAATTAAATCAAAATTTGCAAAGCATGCAACTCTACATGAAACAATCGTATAAAGGAAAAATGATAACCCAGCCATAAAGAGAAGACAGGGAAAGAAAGGTACAAAACAATAAGGTGTTGCATCATTGTCGTACTAGCATTTATAGACTCTATCATAGTTTTTTAAAAAAACTAGGCACTAGGCTTACGGTGGGAGGGCGCCTAGCATCTAGGCCTTCTAGGCGGCGCCTAGGCTAAGAAGCACTAAGCGGTTTTAATTTTATTAAAAAAATTGATTAGTGTTTGAAACTATGGCTTCAATTAGGTTTAGGGTTAGGATTTGACAAACTGAGATCAATTAAGGTTAGGTTAAGACAATTGATATTAATTAGGGTTAGGGTTTGATAAATTGAAGTCAATTAGGTTTAGGGTTTGGAAATTTGGGATCAATAAGGCTTAAGGATATCGGTAGGGTTTGGCAGATTCAAGCCGCCATCCATGGCGGTTGTTAACACGTGTATTTCACGTACCACCGCCTTTGGTGGCCATTTGACACACGCACCACTCCATCATGATCAGAACCTACCGACCGTTGCATATCCACCATTCACGATCCAAGACGAGCCACCATTTGCCGTAGATCTGTGTTTTTCCGAGAAATTACCGCCTAACCCACAATTTTCTGGCACATCGGTACAGTCACCATTTTTTAGAAAACGGTCTAAGATAGTATATGTGACCCAAAACACAGACGATTCAAATTTATCAGAGAAATCAAAGAAATTACATGGCTAGAAAAATTTATGTTTGTGAGGATGCTGTAATTAAATTTACATATCATACTTTAGAGATAAAGGGGAGAGAGAGAACATCAATAATTAATATATCAACAAAATGATTCACAAAATTTTGATTTTGTAACCATACCTTGCTGCCCTCTTTGGTTGTCCCTGCATTCGCTTTCCAATCAGCATCCTGTTCATGTGACCAAAGAAAAGTCAAAATGAATCCAGGCTAAAACCTAAAGGATAAAGACTTATGTAGTCTATAAGTTATGCGGTTTTAACATTTCAGTCCTAAAAGAACTTTTATTTATAATTTAGTGTTATAATGAGTAAGTATCATCTCGTTAGTCCTAGTCCGCTAACTCTAACAAAAGCCGATGACGTGGCTTAACGAGACCAAATTCTATGCTTCTTTTACGACTGATGTGCAAAACAACATAACTTATAAGACTAACGTTAGGACTGAAGAGTAAAAACCGCATAACTTAAAAGACTAATGAAATGATACTTACTAAAGAAACATAGAATTTGGTATCGCTAAGCCACGTCAGCAGCTTCCGTTGAGTTAACGGACTAGGACTAACGGGATGATACTTACTCACTTATAAGACTAAATTATAAACAAAAATTATTTTAAAACCGAAGTATAAAAACCGCATAACTTATAGGACTACATAAGTTGTTATCCCAATTCCTAAATATGAGGCAAGTCATGGTAATGGAAAAACTGACCAACTTCTTTTCGACTTCATCAAATTCTTCAGCGTCCCTGTTAAAAGGAATAAAATAAAATAAAATAATCACTTGTACAATCACAATATTTTTATAATGAAGCACGATGGTGAGCCTATGCTGTCAAAGGCGATAGGCAGTGCAAGGCGTTTTGGTAGTTCTAAGCACTGCTCAAGTGTCGTCTTTGACCAATCAAATGGCGGGTCTATTAGTCAAGCACACATAATTTTATCTACTATATAAGGAATCATAACTTACAATACCTAAGGCGTCGTCCAAGTGATGCAAGCTGTTGTATGAAAAACTTACCTAAGTGCCCACCGCCCAAGGGCCGCTTAGTCGGCGCCTTTAACAGCACAGCGGTGAGCACACATGCTTATGCAAAGGAGTAGAAAAGTATGAAAACATGAGTATTAGAACCATTACCCTCCGTCAGTAAAGGCATCCCATAAGGACCAGAGCCCAAATCCAAGGAACAGCACTGTTGTTATATGATGAGTCAATTTACGAGAGATCTGCATAGTAAATATCAGATTCATGCGTATTCATAATTAACTGATGAAATATATCTTCTATGATGACAGACCTAGACATAATACTAAGACAAAACCTTTATGCTAAACCTTAGGGGTGTTCATAGGGTCAGGTCAATCCACGACCCGACCCGACAAAACCCGACCCGGTCGGGTTTGCAAAATTAAAAAAACAATTTTGGGTCAGACTCGACCCGACCCGCAAAATCGGATCAGGTAGAGGTTCAACTCAAAAAATCGGATTTGACCCGACTCGACCTGCAAATAATGATTTTCATATTTTCCTCTCTATTTAATTTATCATAATTTCGTTTAATTATAAATCTTATCAAAATTGTATCATAAAAAATTATTATTATTCATTTTTCCGACCCGATCCACATTTTTTGACCCAACCCGCAGTGACCCAGCCCGCGTTGGTTGCACTTTCAAATTTCGGGTCCTCTGACCCGCATGACCCGACCCGATAAATTTTAAAAATTATAAAAATCTGACCCGACCCGACCCGTGAACAACCCCTACAAAAATTTAATAGAAAAAGATATGCTGAAACTAACTATCAAATGTCTCACTGTTGCAGATCACAACAAATATGTACGCAGTTCAGGGCCTTCATGGAATGAATATGAATATATGATATGCTCCCGAAGTCCAGTGAATTTTATAAAACACAGAAGTCCCTTTTCCTCTTAATAGTAAATTGTTTTTGCCCAATGATGATTTAAAAGTATATCAGCAACAGTACCCCAGCAAAATTCACACAGAAGCCATAGTTATATAATGAGTCAGCTCAAGATCTTTACTGTCACTGAGTAGTAAACGATTACAAGCACTTAAAAAATAGCCATTAGCGTGAGAGCTTTTTAAACAACAATCATACTGCTTACCAAATTTGGAGCGGCCCAGCCAACAACAGCAGAAAGAATAGTCATCACCTAAACACCATTCAGAAATATCCCACAAATTGTAAATGCTTTGCAAGATAAACAGATGACAGATTTTCCAACAAATAAATAAAAGGATGCCACTCACAATCAAGGCTCCCAGGCAACCTGACAAGACAAGTCTCCGCGGATGACGCATTGCCAAGATCTGGTAACACACAAATATAATAGAAGATTCACAAGCATATTGGGGGAGAGAAATTTCCAATTAAATGGAGACAAAACATAGTAAGCTATGGATTTGAAAATGTGTATATTTTATCACAATAAGCCTATAGAATAACATTAAAAGAAAATCTCAGTGTGTGAGGCTTTTTATCCATGAAAAATCTAGAGGCATAATTTCCTCACAAGAATGACGATATTCTCTTACATTTTAGACTCCCCCCTTGAACTAAGCTCAGCTGTCTAATTGTTCTTTCTATATTGGTAATATACGGATTGCTGCACGTGTTCTAAAACGCGTTAGGCACTAGTCGGGCGGCGACCCAGCGCCTAGGGCGCCTACCCGGAGCCTAGGAAATAAATCGGAAATAGAGAATTTTTATAATTAGGTTTAAGATTTGGTATGATTTTGACAAATTAATAACATGAAAATGTTGTTAGAGCAATTGGTAAGATTTATAGAGGGTCAATTTGATGAAAAACTAACAAAAATTGAAGAAATTATAGTTTTTTTAAAATTAAGGTTTATGCATCAAATTAGGGATTTTTAAAATTGATGAGTTAAAGAATTAGTTTTATAAAATTAAGGTTAGGGTTAGGATTCTGGTGTAAAATTCGACCGGAAAACAGCTTCAATTTCGAATTCTGAGTCAGTCAACGGCTGTTGACCGACGATTTGTGCGGCCAAAATTTGCCGGAATGGGCAGAAAATGCCTCCCATTCCGACGAGTGCCTGGCCCCAAGGCTGCCGAGCCTAAACGCGCCCCCTAGGCGGTGCTTTTTAGAACAGTGGCCGCACACAAATTGAAGCTGAAGCGATACCCAATTATACATTTTACAAATAAAATGCAAAGCTTTTCAAATTTATTGTCCCGATTCTTTAGTTCTTTATAATTGGATCCCAAATAACATTTAATTCCGCGGACATTTTCCAAAATTTTCTTTAATTATCACCTCAAATTACGTCCCACTCACTATCAAACTAACAAACAATAGTAAGAACCAAATCATGCCATCAAAATTAATCCAAAAAAAAAATTAAAAATAATTTTAAACAAACAAATTTAAAATCATTCGCTAACCGCAGCGGCAAAAAACGTCTTGTCGCCGATCTCGGACAGCACAGTCATGGCAAGCGACTTGGTAAAACCCTTAATCAAACAAAAATTAATTTTTATCCACAGACAAAAGTTTCAAATAAAATGAAAAAATTAGCACGGACGAATGAGTAATTAATTTAATTAATTAAATGAATTACCTGCACAACTGAACTCATCTTTCGTTATTTTTTTCAGTGAACGGAGGGAGAGTCGGTGTAAGCGTATGCGCGCGTCAGAGAAGCGAATCTCTGACTCGTCTCTTTATTTTATAAGCAGCGAGATATGAAACTTCGAGTTCTGTGCGCCTTATTGACTCAGCTGAGCTGACTCGTTCAAGTTGTATCAATTTGAGCTGTGATTAGCTAACTTGCAAGAAGACAAAAAAAAAAAAAAACGAGAACTCTGCGCGTGTTGTATGAGGAGCATAGGTTTAGTTCCTGCGAGTAAGGAATAGTAGAAAAATATGAGATTGATATATGACCAATAGATATTTTGATTAGGGATGATCAGTGATCACAAGCGAAATGGGATCGACTTGATATATCCGTAATCTTCTTCTTCTTTTTTTTTTTAATAATTTCTAATTATTTTAAGCGAGGAGATAGGGACCTCGAGGAATCCCAAACATTGAATAATAAATAATTTTTTTTAAAATTAAATTTAAGTCATTAAAAAAATTTAATAATTAAACTATTATTTTATTAAGAAATTAAGCATACATACTCAAACAATTGATAATATCAATTAAACAAATCATCATTTTTTATAAAAAAATTGGAATTCATATTTTCTATTTTTTTGTTTGGTCCGTAACTTAATTAAATCGCAGACACCTCATTAAAAAATGATTATATATATATATATATATAATTTAAGACTATACTATTTATATTTTTATAAATATTAAGATTTTTTACTTATGTCTATATAAAATTATAAATAGAAATTTGAATATATATATTAAAAAATTAAAAATAAATAAATAAAAACTTAAAAGAGTTATGAGGAGGGGATTGAGCCTCATAACAATATAATAAGGACAAGAAAAACTCTAATATTTTGACAAACTACATTAATCATCATAAACAAAAGAACCTTCGGTCCAACCAGAATACATCAAAACTCAATAGCTAAAGACTCATGCCCGGATTTACACATATAACTCAAGACATTCTTTTACATATATACATCAACATGTGATACAAGCATAATACATAAATCAAAAATACAAACTTCTTTACCTACACACATTTCACAGGACACTAAAAATGGTGATTGCAACTTGGACAATCACTCGTCTCGATCATCAACGTCTATAATTTTGATGGTTGACTGATCTGGTTGCCCATCCTATAAAACTAACAAATTGATGTGGCGTGAGTTTTATAACTCAACAAGTCATCACACACATCAAGAAAAACAAATATGAAAATTCAAGTTTAGTGTATGTATATGAATACATGTACATATACATATGTATATATGTGTATATAGGTCTATATGTGTATATATGTATACAAGTATTTATCTGAAAAACCTTTAAATCTTGTATTATTCCTTATTCATGTTAAACATAATATCCTTCAGAAAATTCCATGCTTATTCCGATCCAGAATATGAGTCCATAAGCTTCCTTGATACAAATCCAAAACTTTGAATAAAAAATAATATCTCAAAATGTTTGAAATATCATATAATCGAAGTCTAATAATTTTTTTTAATCATAATTCCAATTTTAACATTATACAAAAAAAAAAAAAAAAACCTTACGGGTGTTTTAATTCTACGTCTTCAATGTACTTATACAAATTCAAAAAAATTAAACATACCTTGTACCGATCTTCAAATCTTTAACACATCAATCATACGTATCGAAATTTCATATACATATACGTACCTTTATGAATTAAGAATACATAACTTTATGGATCCTCAGATCATTCTCTTAACAATCCTATATAAATGAAAATGCTTCTAACACTCACACTTACATTTTTGCATAACCAAACATATATAATACTATATATAACCAAAATAATAACTTACATACCCCTCAAAATGCTCAAGAACACACAACTGAATTGTACATATTTATATGTGCTAGTTTATGTATACCAAATCATTCACCAAACAGACATACACATACACATAAAATGAACATAAACTCTTATACATGCAGTTACATACATAAACATGTCCAAAAAGGACAATCACCCACATTCAATCCATCCATCTAAAGTATTTTGTAAATTCATTTGCTGAAAATGAGGTCAAACTCTAGATCATTTACTATCATTCTACTTTTAGCAACTAACTACCCATTTACCGTTTTCCAAGCATGAGATTCAAACAAACTATTATGTGCATTATCAAAATGAAGAGTACAATACAATCACTTCAAAATCATTTTGAAAACATACCATAAAAACTCTCTTGTTATAAACAAAATCAATTTTGAAAACCATTATTATCGTAATTCGTATCAACCGTCCAAGACCAATTCAAATGGATGAAATATAACAAGCGTCCAATGTCCAGATCGCGAGCACATATTGAACAAATAATGAAACAAGATCATGTCGATAGAGGGTAGGGAGTTGGTCTACTGCACCTTGACAGAACCCTATACAAGCATAAAATCATATAAACATAGTACACACGTCGTGGCAGAAACATATCATATCATATCATAACAAAACCAATCATATCTCTTTCAAAACATAATTCCTTTGAAACACTCTTTTCAAAAACACTAAGTATGTCTTAGTCAAAGACAATTCTTTTGAAAACGTAAATGGAATTCAAATACAAATTTTGCAATATAGTTCTCTTGAAAATAAATTTTTCAAAAACACTTATCAAGCATCCATGATCCGATTCGCGCGCTCTGATCAGACACTGTATGAACAAGACCATGTCGATATAGTAATGGGTCGATCCATTTTCTGATGGTCGAAACCCTAAATAAGCGCCCCGACGGAAACATAGTGATAAGTTAGAAAACATATAAATTTGAATCAAGCGTCGAGATGGAAATATATCATCAAACACCTTGACGAAAACATATAAATAATTCAAAATTATGAAAATGTAAATCAAGAGTCGAGGCGGAAACATATCATTAACAAGCATCTCAGCGAAAACATAATGATAGTTTGCAAAATATTAAAACATATAACAAGCGCCGAAACAGAAACATATTGTTTTCATTTTCAGTCAAAATCAAGTTATTTGAAATTCTCTTGTTTTATCAAAAATATTTTTATAGCATGTAATCAAATATCGTGATACCAAAAAATAATTCAGACAAGGCAAATCATTTCCTAAAACACTCATTTCCGAAAATGATTAAATAAGATTACTTGCACTCGATTTTCGTTTGTTGGAAATACTTTTTCCAAAAATTGTATAAAAATCATTCATTCAGAGACAATCAATCAAAAACATCTATACACATATCAAACTCATTATCCACTAGCAAGCATTCACAATATGAAAATATACATTTCAATCACAAATTAAAAAACGTAAACTAGAACATCACACAAAAGATCATGCATAGCTTTACACGTGTACTGTCTTATACATACAAGCTCATACAGGATTAATCATCTATTTTAAAATAAATATGAAAAGGACACCGTCTGAACATAATCCTAACCAATGCTTTTAAATGGATACTCAAAAGTCAAGTATATCACAAAACACGTTTTATATCCATCAAATCTTGGCAAACGTCTCATACCTCGAGAAATACTATTATCAAAGTACATTCCAATAACTTAATTCTAACTTCCTACTTATACCATTACACTCATAACATAAGATTTTACGAATGCTTATACCAAACCACTCAAACCTGTGACCAAAGCCGCAAACCAATGATGGTTTGGATCTATCATAATCCATACTAGTTTTATGCTAGTAAACACTATTCTAAACACTATTGGTGCTTCTCAACTCATGGATCTCATAACACTTCAAAATCATCAATACATATGGTTCATTCTTTCACAAATACAATATGTTTCAACTCATTTCATACACATTCATGGTAATATTTACTTGGCTAAGCATACTAACTTGTTATTCTTTAAATATCATGTAAATTAAACTTAGATCAAAGAATGGCTTTCACCCAAACACAAAGCAAGAGCTGGAGAGGAGCTTAGAAGAATTACCTGAGCTTCTAAGAGCTTGAAAATGCATGAGAATCTTCAAGATCCAAGCTTTATTTGAAGATCTAGCATGAGATTTTTTGAGATAAAGGGGAGTGAGAGAGATAAGAGAAGGAAAATGGAGAAAACATCTTAAGTAGCCTATTTATATGGGCCGAAATCTAGAACTTTCTATCTAAAAATTGTTGATGAGTTCGAATGCAAGTCAAACACAACTTAAACGCCAGCCCTCTGAAATGTTGCATTTGAACGACCTGTCAAACGTGATTCGAACGAAGGCTTTCTGGAAAGCTTCGTTCGAATGGACAGAAGCACGTGCCATAAATGCAAATGCTAGTTTGCGTGCGAACGCCCACACGAACACAACACAGATGTGAACATACTGGAATGGAAAATCTAATGAAAAATGAATGTAAAATGATTCCAAATGCTCTTGGACTCAATCTGGAGTATCAACCTACATGCATACATCTAACGCGAGCAATACATTTCGCTTACATGACCTACCATGATGACCATACTAAACATGCCAAATACTTGGGGTGTTACATTCATCCCCCATATAAAATTTCATCCTTAAAATTTCCCTACACTTATATCTGATCAATCGGATCTAAATGCACATACCAAAGCCAACTTATCCTTATCCAAGAGCTGCCCCACTCTATATATCGTTAGAAATCACGTATCCTATATCAGAACAAACTACATCACTTCATATCGAACCCGAGTTAAACTTAACCGATCAAAGAAAATAATTCATATCAGATCAAATCAATACTTCATTATAATCAAATCCGAACTCATACATCATAATCCTATTAGAATTTATACATCCAGGAGATTTCAGACATATCCGAACATAGTCGGATCAGACCGTATCAAATCAAAACACATTATTTTAAATTACATCAAATCACACGAAATCATTCAATCCATAGGTAACTCATTCATATCATATCAGATCGTATCAAATCAAATCACATAAGATCATATCATGTCAAATCACACAAAATACACATAATACATACCTAATCCAAGCATTATTATGTCACACTAGACCATATACATCAAAAGAATCTAATCTTATATCCAATCAAAATTATAACACTTCATAGCATATTTCAAAGAGGTCAAATCATGTTGCAAACATAAGACCTATATGGTCTGTTCATAACAAAAATTTACTCAGGCGATCATGTACCATGTCTGCAGTCACTAACACCTAAACCTTCTGCTCTGATACCACTCTGTAACATCCAGCCAATGACAAGAAGTTGCCGGCATGAGATAGATATACCACATCTTCATGAGCGTCATAACAACAGAATAAGGACAAAAATACAAACTTATTTACATAAACACATTTCCCAGGACACTAAAATTGGTGACTGCAACTTGGACGATCCCTCATCTCGAGCATTAGCATCTATAACTTTATGATTGACCGATCTGATTGCCCATCCCGTAAAACTGACAAACGGATGTGGTGTGAGTTTTATAACTCAGCAAGTCATCACACATATCACGAAAAGCAAGTATGAAAATTCAAGTTTAGTGTAAATAATCACATTTATATACGTATGTTTATATATATATATATATATATGAATATATATGTATAACGGTATTTATCTGAAAAACCTTCAAACCTTGTATTATTCCTTATCCATGTTAGACATAATATATGTAGTGACTCGAATTTCATAAATCAACCAAAGTCGTAACTTGGTGACTTAGATAAATTATCTCCGAGCACTAGCGAAAATTTAAAAATGGCTTAGTTGGCGCAACCTTAAGACAAGCCCAATTAGCTTTATTGTAACATAAGGGCCATAACCAAAATTAAGATGGGTGTAGCCCAAGGTAAAGCCAAACAAGAGATCATAATTTTTGCCCAAGCCCCCTATTTTTCTAGAAAAGTCCATAAATTTCAAGACTCTTCTTACCATTTAAAAATGGTGAAAGACAAAAGAGGAGGAAATGAAACAAATTCTTCATTTGTACCCCCCTTGACCGAAAATACATAGGAGAAAAAGTGAGGAATTTCCATTTTCTCTAGCAAATTTTCAAGATAACCTAGAGCAACCCATCACCAAACAAGTTTAGGAAGGAGGAAAGAAAGGCTTGGACATTTTTTTTTTTTTTTTTTGTGGAAGATTATCATTACTTGAGGTAAGGAAAACTTGACCCAAATCTTGATATGTTGATTTTTGATAATTTGATGATTAATGGATGTGGTTGGCTTGTGGTTAATGATATTTAAATGATTATTGAGTTAGGAAAATAATGATTGTGAGAAACCCCAAAATTATGAAATCCCTAGACATGAAACTAAGTTGGAGTCTATGGAATGGATGTTGAGATGATGTTAGAGGGTGATATTGATGATATTTTGTATACTTGTTGTTATTATAGCTTAGTGATGTTGTAGAATTTGATAGTGAAGATGGATAATTAGTGTTAGCCGTGAAATCGGACGAGTGTAGCGATGGTCAACAAAAGAATGCTCTCTGCTGATGAGCGGAAAATATATCAATATTTACCGCCCATTTAACTTAATATTTTTTTTAGTTTCTCGGGTTTGATGAACGTTTTGATGTGTTTTAGTTTATTTTGCAGATAAAATAATATCGGGTCTCAATAAAATCATTTAGGACGAAATATGGGTCAAATAAGGGCAATTATTGGACTTGATATTTTAATTTTGGAGATTGAAAACTTGAAAGGGCGTTTTTGACAAAGTGCAGTTTTGGAAATTCCAATTTTGCACATCTGTCATATTTTGGGCATAACTGTTTACTCCGATATCGAATGAAGCTGATTCAAGTTCCAGATTAAAGAAGACTCGATGATCTACAACTTTGAAAGATAAAATAATTCGAATTCGGAAGATTTCATGACCGAAATTGATGAACCATCCAGAAGTGTGTTGTGTGTAATTATTAAAGTCATTTTCAATCATTTTCAAAGCAAAAATTAAATTAATAAATAAATTATAAAAATTATCAAATCACCACCAAACATGATAAGCAATTAGTGGAGCAATTAATAATGGATTTGGTGTGAAGTAATTAATGGAGAAATTAATAATGGATTTGGTGGAGAATTTGATGGATGATTTGATGGAGGCAAAATTTTGCCTATAAATACCAAGCCATTTCATTTGTAAATTTCATACTTTCTTCTTTGAAATTCCTAATGAATAAATAAGAAGATCGTATCTTGTTTGTTTATTTACAGCTTCCAGTAATTAATTTCCGCTTTCGCACTTTCTTTTCTTTACTTTCAGTTAATACTTTCCGCAATTTACTTTTACGCACAAACCTTTTCTTTCTTTACTTTTGCAGTTTTTATTTTTCAAGTAATGAGGAGGTAACTCCCCCTTGCTGGGGTAAAAGGTAAAGCTTTTATTATTGCTATCTAGATTAATCTCCCTTAAATATAAAATATAAACTATTTAAAACCTGACTTAATGAGGATACTGCTAATTGGCCGATTGGAAATTAATTATAAATTGGTTTTAACCTGACTAAGTATGGATACCGCCTGGTTGGTCGGTTGGTAATTAATTATTAATTTGACTTAATCAGGATACCGCCTATATGGCTGGTTGGTAATTATCACGTAAAGTTAATATATTATATTAAGGGAGATATCTAAAACAGTAGTAATAAAATTTGATCCTCTAACCCCAGCATTTTCTTTTATTGTACTTTTACTTTATTTAATTTCAGCAATTTACTTTTCAGCAATTTACTTTCAGTAATTTACTTTTATTTTATTTTTACTTTTTACTTTTTACTTTTTACTTTTTACTTTATTTACTTTTCAACAATTTACTTTTCAACAATTTACTTTTCAATATTTAATTTTTAGTATTTTACTTTATGTCTTTTATTTTTTACTACTTGTAAATATGTGTCGTAACTAAGCCAGTTATCTGGGGTTGTGATGAAATCCAATATCACCGGTTTATAAGGGGTTAGATTATAGTTTGGGTAATATAAAGATTTATTTATTGAGTCTTAATCTTAATGCTTTTTCATTAACTGGCCACTAATAAAATTGACTAGGTAAACTTAAAATGAACTAGATATATGGATTTTAAGTTTAAGACCTTAGACTCAATAGCCCACGATCTTCCTTGAGGATAGATAACCCTTTAATAGATTTCCTTACAGGATAGGAATATACCTGTCGGGGGGGGGGTAGCCATAATTGGAACTTAATCTTAATGAATCCAGGTAATTTGGTTGACATAGACATATGGTTCAATGGGTTATACTGGATATTTGTAGATGACCATCGGAAGAGGCTTTTACATAATTTAGTGTGTTCAGGTTAATAAATCAATATTTTACCCAACTATAAGATAACCACTTCATCTTTAAATAATATTGGAAAGATTCACAACCCTAGATAGTTTTTAATATTGAATTTTCTTAAACCTACTTTCGAACAATTTAATTTACTTGTTTTTAAATTTAGAATCGTCACCTTTTCAAATCAATCAAACAATCTGTTAGATACTAGTAATCATTTGACCTCATAAAATTAATAGATTAGATATTAAGTCCTCGTGGGATCGATACTTTTTATACTACTTGAACGATACGTGTGCTTGCGTTATACGCGTATGTAAGCACCGGTCAAGTTTTTGGCGCCGTTGCCGGGGACTTATTTATCTTTCACTATTAGTTTTGGGGTTAGATACGTTACTTATATCTAATTTCTTTTTACTTATTGTTTTTGTTTTCTTGTGTTTCAGGTTCTCAGAAAGTTCATGAGACGAACCAGAAGCTTTGAACTTCGACCGCTTGACCCAGAAATTGAAAGAACCATTAGATAGTTGAGAAGGGAAAGGCGAGAAGGCCAAGAAGCAATTGCTAACATGGAACCTGAACCTTTGGAGGTTGCACCACCAATTCCCATTCGAGATAGAACAATTCCGGTGGTTGACAGACTCATTTCTTGTATTGTACTTCCTCCCTTACCAGCAAATGCAGGTGACATCAAAACATGCATCCAGATGATTCAGCAGTCAGTACAGTTTGGGGGAAATGCAACTGAAGATCCCAATGCCCACATCAGCAACTTCCTGGAAGTTTGCGGTACTTTCAATTACAACCGAGAAGCTGAAGAAGCAATGAGACTGCGTGTTTTTCCATACTCCTTGAAGGACAGAGCTAAAGCTTGGCTACATTCACTACCAGCAGGTTCTATCACAACTTGGAACACTTTAGCCACCAAATTTCTTGCAAAGTACTTTCCACCAGCCAGAACCGGAAAGCTGAGGAATGACATCACATCCTTTGTACAACAAGACTCAGAAACTCTCTACGAAGCTTGGGAAATGTACAAAGATTTGCTCCGGAAATGTCCTCACCATGAGATTCCAAAATGGCTTCAAGTCCAAACATTCTATAATGGACTTTCTGGAATAATGAGAACCACAATCGATGCTGCTGCTGGAGGAGCTTTAATGGAAAAAGGAGAAGATCAAGCCTGTGACCTAATCGAAGAAATGGCCAACAACAATTCCTTGTGGCCAACAGAAAGGAGCATGATCCAAAGAATTGCAGGAATTTATGAAAGTGGAGCCAATACAACAGTCAACACCAAGCTGGATCAGATATGCAAATTCATGGAGACTCTTACCACTGGATCCACAAGTTCACCATATGGAGGAGCACCAGAACCAAACCAACTTGAAGAGACGGTGAATTATGTCAACAATTTCAACAGACAGGGGAACAATCCATATTCCAACACCTACAACCCAGGGTGGAGGAATCATCCTAATTTTTCATGGAGCAATAATTCAGGGCAAAAGAACAATCCACCACCTGGATTCCAACAGCAGAACTATCCACCACCTGGATTCCAGCAACAGAACAAAGGCCAAGAACAAATAAATGAACCAGGAATAGCAAGCAGAAGTGCTGAATCAGTTAAAAAAGTACGATGCTATGTTTCAGAGCCAATCAGCTTCCATCAAAGCACTGGAGAATCAAATTGGACAACTGGCCAACGTTGAGAGTTACAGACCGCCAGGTAATCTTCCCAGCAACACAGAACCAAATCCAAGGAACCGAGGGAAGGAGAAATGTCAAGCTATTACCTTAAAAAACGGTACTGAGATCAATAAAGATGTTGGAATCAAAACAACAATTGAGGAAGTTCCAAAAGATGCAGTTCCACAGATGGAGGAAAATGAAGCAAAGGAAAAAGAAGCAAAGGAAAAAGAACAGATCATTCCACCTCCACTTTTTCCTCAACGACTTCAGAAAAACAAACTGGACAAGCAGTTTGCTCGATTCCTGGAGGTGTTCAAAAAGCTTCACATCAACATTCCATTTGCAGAAGCCTTGGAAGAAATGCCCAGCTATGTAAAATTCATGAAAGACATTCTTTCACGAAAACGAAGATTGAGAGACTACGAAACAGTAGCATTAACGGAAGAATGCAGCGCCTTTATTCAGAGGAAACTTCCCCCGAATTTGAAAGATCCTGGCAGTTTCACTGTCCCATGCACCATTGGAGAACATTACATCGATAAGGCTTTATGTGATTTAGGAGCTAGTGTTAACTTGATGCATTTTTCTATTTACAGGAAACTGCAGATTGGAGAAGCAATGCCTACCTCAGTTTCATTGCAACTTGCTGACCGAACACTCGCATTTCCAAGAGGTGTTGTTAAAGATGTGCTGGTCAAAGTCGACAAACTAATTCTCCCAGCAGATTTCATCATCTTTGACATGGAAGAATACAAAGAAATACCTATCATTCTTGGGAGACCATTCTTAGCTACAGGTAAAACTGTGATTGATGTGCAAAAAAGATAATTGACCATGAAAGTGTAGGACCAAGAAGTGACCTTTAATGTTTTCAAAGCCATGAAATTCCCGAGCGATGAAAAGGAAGAAGAATGTTTCAGAGTTGATGTTGTTGATAGTATCGTTCAAAATACTGAGCCAAATCCCACAGATACACTTGAAGCTTGCATCACCAACATGACTGACAACGAGCTAGATGCTGAAATCCTAGAATGTATCAACTACCTTGACAAACCATTCTGATTCAAAGCAACACCACCAGTTGAAAGCTTGGAACTTCCAAAGAAAGACCGGATCAAGCCCTCGATTGAAGAACCACCATAGTTAGAGCTGAAGTTACTTCCGAGTCATCTCAGGTATGCATTTCTTGGAAACTCTTCTGAATTACCTCTTATTATTTCTTCTTCACTAACATTGGAGCATGAAGAAAAACTACTGAGAGTATTACGAGAGCACAAGAAAGCCATTGGCTGGACTATAATAGACATTCGAGGCATTAGTCTATCATTTTTCATGCATAAGATCCTGATGAACGATGAGTACAAACCCACAGTGGAACATCAACGGAGACTCAATCCAATCATGAAGGAAGTCGTGAAGAAAGAAATCATGAAATGGTTGGATGCTGGCATCATTTACCCCATCTCAGACAGTACTTGGGTGAGTCCTATGCAGTGTGTGCCGAAGAAAGGAGGAATCACTGTGGTTACCAATGAAAAGAACGAGCTGATTCCAACAAGAACGGTGACTGGATGGAGAGTATGCATAGACTACAGAAAGCTGAACAAAGCCACGAGGAAAGATCATTTTCCGCTACCATTCATTGACCAGATGTTAGACAGATTGGCGGGACATGAATTCTATTGCTTTCTTGACGGATATTCAGGATACAATCAGATTTCCATCGCCCCAGAAGATCAGGAGAAAACCACATTTACATGTCCCTATGGTACTTTTGTTTTCCGCAGGATGCCATTTGGATTATGTAATGCCCCCGCCACTTTTCAGCGTTGCATGATGGCCATATTCTCAGACATGCTGGAGCAGAGTATGGAGGTATTCATAGATGAATTTTCTGTGTTTGGAGATTATTTTGACCATTGCTTGCAAAATCTGGAACAAGTGTTACAAAGGTGCGAAGATATAAACCTGGTACTCAACTGGGAGAAATGTCACTTCATGGTACATGAAGGCATTGTTCTTGGACACCGGATCTCACAAAAGGGGATTGAGGTAGACAAAGCAAAGATAGAGACAATTGAAAAACTACCTCCACCAACATCAGTAAAAGGTATTCGAGGTTTTCTTGGACATGCAGGTTTTTACAGGAGATTTATCAAAGATTTTTCCAAAATTGCAAAACCTCTTTGCAATCTTCTGGAGAAGGATGTGCCTTTCAACTTCACCAAAGAATGCCAGGAAGCTTTTGAGATCTTAAAATAGAAGCTGGTTTCTGCCCCCATCATTGTAGCACCAGACTGGACCATTCCATTTGAAGTGATGTGCGATCCTAGTGATTTTACTGTAGGTGCAGTTTTGGGACAACGTAAAGCAAAGATTTTCCACACCATTTATTATTCCAGCAGAACTCTAAATGAAGCTCAACTCAACTACACAACCACCGAAAAAGAGTTACTCACAGTTGTGTACGCTTTTGACAAATTCCGCTCCTATCTGCTGGGTCCCAAAGTGGTGGTCTACACAGATCATTCAGCAATCAAATATCTGATCACGAAGAAAGATGCCAAACCCAGATTGATCCGTTGGATACTTCTTCTACAAGAATTTGACGTGGAGATTCGAGACAAGAGAGGAACAGAAAACCAGGTGGCAGATCACTTATCAAGGATCGAGAATGGAGAAACAGTTGGCAAAGAACTGAAAATCAAAGAAAATTTTCCAGATGAACAGCTATTTGCCATGAAACAACAGGAAGTCCCTTGGTATGCTGACTATGTCAACTACATTGTGTCAGAAAAATGGCCGTTGGAATGGACAACTCAACAACGGAAGAAGTTCTTCAAAGAAGTCAAACACTATGTCTGGGATGAACCGTACCTGTTCAAACGGTGTGCTGATCAATTATTGAGACGATGTGTTCCACAGGAGGAGGTCAATAGTGTTTTACAGCACTGTCATTTATCACCATATGGCGGACACTTCAGCGGAAACAAAACTGCAGCAAAAGTTCTTCAATCAGGTTTGTTCTGGCCCACTTTTTTTTAAAATGCTTATCTTTTTGCTTTTCAATGTGACATGTGCCAGAGAACGGGGATATTTCCAGGAGAAACGAAGGACCATTGCAAAACATTCTGGAAGTGGAAATATTCGATGTGTGGGGTATAGATTTTATGGGACCCTTTGTTCCATCATTCGGAAACCTGTACATCCTGGTTGCTGTAGATTACGTCTCCAAATGGGTTGAAGCAATTGCACTGCCATCCAATGATTCAAAAGTGGTGATCAAATTCCTAAAAAAGAATATTTTCACTCGGTTCGGAACACCTCATGCAATCATCAGCGATGGTGGCTCACATTTCTGCAACAAATACTTTGATGCACTTCTATCCAAATACGGAGTTACTCACAAGGTTTCCACAGCTTACCATCCACAATCAAATGGACATGTTGAGGTTTCAAACAGAGAGATCAAAAGAATCTTGGAGAGAACTGTTGGATCAACAAGGAGAGACTGGTCAACAAAACTAGATGATGCATTATGGGCCTACCGAACAGCCTACAAGACACCCATTGGTATGTCCCCATATCGATTGGTGTTTGGGAAAGCGTGCCATCTGCCAGTTGAGCTTGAACACAAGGCGTACTGGGCACTGAAGAAGTTGAATCTTGATTCACAAGTTGTAGGGGAGAAACGACTTCATCACCTCAACGAATTGGAGGAGTTTCGTCTACAGGCTTATGAGAATGCCAGATTGTACAAAGAAAAGACCAAGAAATAGCATGATCGAAAAATAGTGCACAGACAGTTGGAACCAAGGCAGCAAGTGTTGTTGTACAATTCACGGTTGAAACTTTTCCCTGGAAAGTTGAAATCAAGGTGGTCAGGTCCATTTGTGATCACTCAGGTTTTACCATATGGAGCTGTTGAGTTACTGGATCCCAACACCAACGAAATTCAAGGTTAACAGTCAGCGTGTCAAGCACTACTAGGGAGAATCATTTGAGCGACAAAAAGAAAGTGTCACACTTTCAGATCCAGCCTAACGTTCGAGAAGTCACGTCTAGCTGACGACTTTAAACTTAGCGCTCGCAGGAGGCAACCCATGCAATTTTTGTATATATTTTGATTTGGTGTGATTTAATTTGGTGTGTTTAGTTTTTACAGATTAAGACATTTCAAGATGGAAGAAGCTCTTGCAAATCTTCACAAGCAATTTCCTTCTTTCCCTAAAAAATATCTGATGAAAGTTTACAAAGCTCGCTTGGAACGGATGAGACTACTAACAATCCATGGTGTTCCTAATGACATTCGTTGGGTAATTGAAGCAAGAGTCCGATTGGCAGGTGAGTCTTCTGACTCATTTATTTCACATCTGCCTGGTTTTGGAAGAAGCACATATTCAAAGAAACGTAGAGCTAAGCAAATGGGTGTTTGTTACAAATGTGCACACTGGAATTGCAATACTCGTTGTCGTTCTTTAGGAATGGTGTCTGATAATCGCGAAGACAAAATTAAATTCATTAGGGATGGCTTGAGTAAAGGGACTGTAGATAATATATCTTCGACTCTTGAGACTCTTTACAAAATTAAATTGTGTATGTACACATAGCCATTCGCAAATTACATACACAATTTCAAAAAGAAAGACAATAGTTAAGTCTTGGGAATCTGACTCAAAAAGATCCTGTTTGCCAATTTATAAGAAAATTGGATGGGAAGCTTGTCACTGACGCATAGACGTCAATCAAGCCGCTACTTTTCTTGTAAATATTATATCTCTTTGTCTTTTCCTAATAATTGTGATTTGTTTTGTTGTTTTCTTTTATTTTCTCCGACATGATCCATACCTTTTGACTATCACGATTTATTTTACTGTTTAACTAATAATTGTCATTTGGCAGGTAATAGTGCTATTATTTTACTCACCATTTTCAGGTGTTATAAATTCAACTCATCATTGCACTTTTGAAGACATCCAGAGTAAAACATGGAAGCCACTTCAAGAAGACGAGTTGAAAACATCTGTGTTTTTTGCGGTAGTAGTGTTGGTAATAAACCACAATACATAGAAGCAGCACATGAATTGGGTCGAGTCTTAGCTACAAGAAATATGCACTTAGTATATGGCGGAGACAATCTTGGACTAATGGGGATCGTTTCAAAGGCCGTACAGGAAGGAGGTAGTAATGTTTTAGGAATCATCCCAAAACCCTTGGCAGAGGCAAATCTTATTGGATCATCAAACGGAGAAGAGCTAATTGTGTTAGGTATGTCTGAACGATTGGTAGAAATGATTAACCGTGCTGATGCTTTTATTGCTTTGCCAGGTGGCTTGGGCACATTGGAGGAAATGTTTATCGTACTATCTTGGGCGAACCTGAACATACACCAGAAACCAATTGGGCTGTTTAACGTAGATGGATTTTATGATTTTCTTTGTGTGTTTCTTGATGATGCTCAGAGAAATGGGTTCATGTCAAAACCTTTGAAAGAACTACTCTTTACTGCCAGAACTGCTCCGGATCTAATTGACCAACTCTTTGCCTATGAACCACAAGTTGATCCTATCCTTTCAAAGATAAATTGGTCCGAGGACGATCGTGGTAAGAGACATCGGATTAATCTGGATCTTAACCTTAACTTTTCGTGTAGAATTTCAGCTAACCAGGTACTATCTTCTAAACTTTTCTTCTACTATTTAAGACATTGGGGACAATGTCTCATTTAGGTTTGAGGGAGGGAATTAGTTGATTAATATCTTCTTTTTAGTTGTGTTGTTTTTATTTTTTAGTCCAAAATTGAAATTTTTTCAAAAATTACAAAAATATTTTGTGTTTTTGTTTTGACTAAAAATGTGAAATTGGTAAGAGATAGATGAGTAAGGAGTTTCCACTCCTGAGACGTATCTCAAACCTATTTCAAAACAAGTTAATTTTTGTTTATTTCCTTTTGAATTATTTAATTTGTGAATTCTCCATAATACTGATTAAAATGGATCTTCATATGCTCGGTTAGCAGATATTATCAACATACATAGTAACATACGGACATGAGCTAAAATTGAAAAGTTTGTAATATTCAGTGCTCTAGTTTAATTGGAGGAAGCATCTCAAAAAGTGATGGAGTAAGAAAAAAAAAAGACGTCTGAGATCCGAGTTATTAAGTCTGTAAGGGTGTTTTAACACCTAGTGCCCTAAAGCCAATTGGTTTGGGAGTCACTGGCCCAAAGCTCGCTACATGGATCAAAAATGCTGCAAAAATATATATATCTGAAGTCTGAGTAATTAAGTCCGTAGGGGTGTCTTAACATCTGGTGCCCTAAAGCCAACTGGTTTGGGAGCCACCGGCCCAAAGCTCGTTATATAGATGGAAGGTATTGTATATAAATAAAAAATATAGAAAAAAAAATCAGAAAAAAAAATCAGAAAAATTATTCCATTGCTACAAAAAGGTGTGAATTCTAATAAAACTTCAGGATAAAAATATTACTCTCTTCTCAACTGCACTTATGACTGTTGTGGGCAAAAATGAGTTGTTTAATATTTTTTTGGCTGTGTATATGGAGAATGGTAAATATAATCGGAGAATTTACTTATTCGGTAATTTAAAAAGAAAGAAAACAACTAGTAACTTGGAGTAGAAGTTTCACCTGATTAGTCACTAATTTCTTTATTCTATTTTCTCTTGTCTTTTTGCTTTTGTGTGCATTAGTTTTACTACCTTTTTAATTTTCTAAAATGTTTGTAGGTATCATTGCTGTAAACCCTCACGAGACTACAACTCGTCCACTAGGGATACCTAGGGGTTTAAAGGCTTGTTGCATACGCTAAATGCAACCGTGATCCCTACGAAAAGGCTTAGTTTAATTTTTTTTTTTGTTGTTTTGATCGAGGACTAGCAAAATGTTAGGTTTGGGGGTGTGATGAGCGGAAAATATATCAATATTTACCGCCCATTTAACTTAATATTTTTTTTAGTTTCTCGGGTTTGATGAACATTTTGATACAGATAAAATAATATCGGGTCTCAATGAAATCATTTAGGACAAAATATGGGTCAAATAAGGGCAATTATTGGACTTGATATTTTAATTTTGGAGATTGGAAACTTGAAAGGGCGTTTTTGACAAAGTGCAGTTTTGGAAATTCCAGTTTTGCACATCTGTCGTATTTTGGGCATAACGTTTTACTCCGATATCGGATGGAGCTGATTCAAGTTCCAGATTAAAGATGACTCGAAGATCTACAACTTTGAAAGATAAAATAATTTCGAATTCTGAAGCTTTCATTACCGAAATTGATGAACCATCCAGAAGTGTGTTGTGTGTAATTATTAAAGTCATTTTCAATCATTTTCAAAGCAAAAATTAAATTGATAAATAAATTATAAAAATTATCAAATCACCACCAAACATGATAAGCAATTAGTGGAGCAATTAATAATGGATTTAGTGGAGTAATTAGTGGAGAAATTAATAATGGATTTGGTGGAGAATTTGATGGATGATTTGATGGAGGCAAAATTTTGCCTATAAATACCAAGCCATTTCATTTGTAAATTTCATACTTTCTTCTTTGAAATTCCTAATGAATAAATAAGAATATTGTATCTTGTTTGTTTATTTACAGCTTCCAGTAATTAAAGCAAAGCCCTTTTTTAGTTTATTTGAATGTGATTAGCATTAATCTGAATACTTCACTCTCTGTGCAGGCACAAGGAGGGTATGTCATGGGAGACCATCACTGCCAATCATCTCTTTAATGATTTGGTGAGTTCTGGTGTCAGTCTTCAGCTCGACTTGTTCTGATTCGATATGACCGCTCTGAGTCTGCTTCCCGGTCTAGTCTCAGGTCTGTCTCCCCGTGCCTTCATTGGAGGGCCTCAAGTTCGTTCTTGTGCTTAGGAGCGGATCCGTCCTTTTGCAGGAGTTCCAGGATTGATGAGAGCCTAAGGACGGGTTGGATCGATGGATTCTTTACTTTAGCATCCGAGACTTTCCACTTTCGCACTTTCTTTTCTTTACTTTTCAGTTTTACTTTCCGTAATTTACTTTTACGCACAAACCTTTTCTTTCTTTACTTTTGCAGTTTTTTTTTTCAAGCAATGAGGAGGTAACTCCCCCTTACTGGGGTAAAAGGTAAAGCTTTTATTATTGCTATCTAGATTAATCTCCCTTAAATATAAAATATAAACTATTTAAAACCTGACTTAATGATGATACCGCTATATGGCCGGTTGGAAATTAATTATAAATTGGTTTTAACCTGACTAAGTATGGATACCGCCTGGTTGGTCGATTGGTAATTAATTATTAATTTGACTTAATCAGGATACCGTCTATATGTCTGGTTGGTAATTATAACGCAAAGTTAATATATTATATTAAGGGAGATATCTAAAATAGTAGTAATAAAAGTTGATCCTCTAACCCCAGCATTTTCTTTTATTATACTTTTACTTTATTTAATTTCAGCAATTTACTTTCAGTAATTTACTTTTATTTTTATTTTTATTTTTACTTTTACTTTTACTTTTACTTTTACTTTATTTACTTTTCAACAATTTACTTTTCAATATTTAATTTTTAATATTTTACTTTATGTCTTTTATTTTTTACTTGTAAATATGTGTCGTAACTAAGCAAGTTATCTGGGGTTGTGATGAAATCCAATATCACCGGTTTATAAGGGGTTAGATTATAGTTTGGGTAATATAAAGATTTATTTATTGAGTCTTAATCTTAATGCTTTTTCATTAACTGGCCACTAATAAAATTGACTAGGTAAACTTAAAATGAACTAGATATATGGATTTTAAGTTTAAGACCTTAGACTCAATAGCCCACGATCTTCTTTGAGGATAGATAACCCTTTAATAGATTTCCTTACAGGATAGGAATATACCTGTCGGGCGGGGGTAGCCATAATTGGAACTTAATCTTAATGAATCCAGGTAATTTGGTTGACATAGACATATGGTTCAATTGGGTTATACTGGATATTTGTAGATGACCATCGGAAGAGGCTTTTACATAATTTAATGTTCCAGGTTAATAAATCAATATTTTACCCAACTATAAGATAACCACTTCATCTTTAAATAATATTGGAAAGATTCACAACCCTAGATAGTTTTTAATATTGAATTTTCTTAAACCTACTTTCGAACAATTTAATTTACTTGTTTTGAAATTTAGAATCGTCACCTTTTCAAATCAATCAAACAACCTGTTAGATACTAGTAATCATTTGACCTCATAAAATTAATAGATTAGATATTAAGTCCTCGTGAGATCGATACTTTTTATACTACTTGAACGATACGTGCGCTTGCGTTATACGCGTGTGTAAGCACCGGTCATCTGCCCAGTTGATGTTGATGGACACACGTATTACATGTTAGATAATTATGACCCATAGCGTCACTATTTGTAAAAGACATTGTGGTTTTTGTACAAATTAATTATGTAGCAATGGAAATTGCATTTTATCATTTTGTAATTTTGATTACTTAAATATATAAATGATAAAAGTCCTTATGATTAGTTCCAGATTATAAGATATGAGACAGTATCAATCCATAAAGGTTTAATCATTAAATATCCCTAGTCGTAGTATTATCGAGACTGGTCATCGATAATATGGAATAGACTAGTATTGCACTTGTGCGTGTTATGGAAGCGTAACGTAATAGTTCTCATATATTTAAGTATTGGATACTTATGCAAGTGTGATAGGAGGTTGTGTTTACCGATGGTACGGAAACAGCTTCGCTCTGGATAGACCCCGCGGAATCCCATGGGTAGTATGATTATGTGTCTATGGTAATCCGCATCAGGGTAGGTGTATTTGGTCTTAACCTGAGACTTGCATCGCTAGTACTTGCGACAATCAATACGCTTTGGTTTTGGTCGTCCAGGACTTTAACAGGTTCTGTGTACGCCTCTTATGGGTTTATTGAGAATCGTAGTGTATTGGGTGTGATGTCAAGATGAAAGTATCACTTCAGTCATATGGAGATGATGATCACGCAGGGATACAAAACTGGTACTCTAAATGGTTGCAACCATCAGGATGATATGACATGGTCATGATTATCCGATTAAAGAGACTAGCTGCTTGTAATCCGATATATGCTTCGTACATGGCAGACACTATTCCAGCCCCAGGCCTTGCATGTGACCATCCGATACTAGATCGCAATACGCAATACTACGTATACTACGCCTGACATAGATTATATATTCCATTAAGAATATTTCTGGAGAATTGGGTAGGCACGGTGCTTTGCTAGAAGCCAACCATGTCTCGTAAATCGGTAAAAACCTAGTACGAGGTACGTACGTGTTCGGATAGTTCGACGACCGGATTTACTGCCAACATATCCAGGGATCTCTTGGGTCGCTTCCCGAAGATTCACCGATGACGAATGATTCGAACTTAATTAATCTGGGATTAATTACGGAGAGATTTTATCTGGGATAAAATACTATTTGAAGAGAGAGAACGATTAATTTGGAATTAATAGTTAAAATAATATATTCGATATATTAAACGAAATTAGATTTCGACGCGGAACTAAAATTGGATTTTAATTCGGGCTAACGAATTAATTTAGAATTAATTCACTAGTGACGTGAATAGTAATTTTGCTTGGCATTATTATTTAATTAAATTCATTAATTCGGAATTAACGAACCCGAGCCCGGAATGTGTTTGCGAGGCCACTCCGATTTTGAATCAAGTGCGGCCACAAGTCACATCGCTCGTCACATCGCATGTCACTTTAGTGATGGATGTCAAGTCACCTTTTGGTGAATGACAACTAGTCACTATTCATGATGGTGGTTGTTGAGGGCATTGAATGCCATTTTGGCTCCAAAATTGGATTTGCTTTTTGGAAAAGCTTTTACCAAAATTTTGGTAACACTTTTGTATTATTGTTTTTAGAAAACAAAAATCAAACAAACAAAACTCTCTCTCTCTCCCAAATACTCACAAAATCGTGAGCCTCCATTGAAGAACAAGGAAATTGTTTTTCTTTCTTCACTTGCTAGCACACTTCAAAGATCATTCAAAGGTGATAGGGAAACCAATCTAAGAGCTTGGAACCCTCTCAAAGCTTGGAGCTTGTTCATCTTCAACAAATTGGGACCTTGGCCGAAATCTTGGAGGGCTTCTACAAGGAGAAATTTTTTATTATCAACACTTCCATAAGCCGTTCATTGTAAGTATGATTCTGCCATACTTCTTTATTGTATTCACATGTTTTTATGCTTGAATGATCTTGGGACAACTTTAGAAACCAACAATGGTATCAGAGCCTAATTTGAGCATGAAAAATATTAGGGTAAAATTTGGGTAAAATTGATTTGAGCATGATTTGATAAAATTGATTGATTGAGTATGCTTGTATGATGATGACTTGGAGTTATATATAATCAATTTTATGAAAAGTTGATTGGATCAATTTTTGGCCCAAATCTTGGCTTGGACGAATATGAATGTTGCCCTAACTCATGGTATTTTTTGTTCTTTTGATCATTGGATGAGTTTAAAGACTTGGGAAATGTTTATTTATAATTCAATCGGATTGAAAACGAAATCGGATATTAAAACCCACCAATGCCGTGAGTGATATAGCATGGAATGAGATGATTTTTTGTTTCAAAATGTTGGACATGTGTTGAACAAATTAATGCATGATTAATGGATTAGATTAGTATTTTGGAAATATTAATTTAAAAGATTAATCATGGCTAAACACTTTAATTAATTAAATTATGAAATTTGGAATTTTGAAATTTAATTAGTTGGGCTTAATTTAGAATTGGGCTTTAAATGTTGTATTTGGGCCTAACGGGCTTGGTTGGGCCAAGTTGGTTTAGGTCAATTGGATTGGAACCAAATTGGGCCTAAATCATTCCATTAAGTCCAAATATAACAAATGGACCTTTTAATGTTTAATTGGGCCTAATGGGCCTAAATTGGTTTCTTGGCAAATAAGAGTGATTCCTTAATTGGGCTTTGGTATTTGGGTTTGACCCATATTGACCAAAGTCCATGCCTTAAGAAATTAATTGAAAGCCCATTGGACTTCAATTAAATAACATTGGATGTTAATTGGGCTTTGAGACCCATTTAGATTAGATTTGGAATCTAAGTCGTAAAGGCACATTAAAAAGTGTAGTTATTTAATTTGGAATTAAATATAAAATTAATATTGAATACGAATTAAATTAGATTTAAATTGTAGTTTGATATAATTCAAGAATTCGTACTTTGAGTACTTATTCTTAAACGAGTTGGACTCGCGCAAAATCAAATCGTTGTTTGAACATTGGATGATCACTTTATTCAAGAATAATTAATTGGATTAGATTGATTGAATAACATGCTTTGTGTGAATACATGGATGTGCTGAATGAATAATGTATATGTTGGGAAATCTCTAAGTCCCGAGGATCGAATCAAGCATAGAAACATAATGCGAATACATCGAAAATTTTACGGAATACTTACATCGATCGGTTGAGGCGATGCGGTGAAGAACAAAATTCTTTTCTGCCCTCTTTGAGCTCTCGACAGTGAGTATTTTTGGTCTCCAAAAAATTCAGCCATGGATCATCTCCATCAAGCTCCAAGCTTTGTGTTGATTCCTTGCTCACAAGTGGGTTTCCCTATCACATTCGCAAGACCCCGGAAGTGTGCTAGCACTTAGGAATTTTTGCCACAAAAATTCCTCAACTTCTCATTGTGATTCTCGGTGAAACCAGTGAAGAGAAGAAGAAAGCCCTTTTGGTCGTGAGAGAGGGAGGAAGAAAGAGAAGAGAGAATGTGTTGGTTGTTGGCAAAAAGTGTATCTAATACAATTATGAATTTCCAAAATTCATTTTCTTTATTTTTGCTTTCCAAAAGTCAAAGCATTAAAGCTTTGCCAACAACTACCATCAATCAATCAATCAAATTGTCACATCACTCAAAGTGACATGTGATTTGGCGCTTGATGTGACTAGTGATTTGACGCTTGATGTGACTTGCGGACCGCACTTGAATTCGAAATGCGAGTGTGCTCGCAAACACTCTCGGGCTCGGGTTCGCTAATTCCAAATTAATGAATTTCCGTTGCGACGCAATTAAATAATTATGCCTAGCAAAATTACTATTCACGTCGCTAACGAATTAATTCTAAATTAACTCGTTCGCTCGAATTAAAATCTAATTTCAATTCCACATCGAAATCCAATTTCATATAATATATCGAATATATTATTTTATCGATTAATTCCAAATTAATCGTTATCTCTCTTTAATGATATTTTATCCCAGATAAAATATCTCCGTAATTAATCCTAGATTAATTTTCTCTCTCATCTAATTAATCCCAAATTAATTAAAGTGTGAGTCATACGTCATCGGTGAATCTTCGGGAAGCGACCCATGAGATCTCCGGATATGTTGGCAGTAAATACGGTCGTTGGACTATCCAAACACGTACGTACCTAGTACTACATTTTGACCCATTTACAAGACAAGGTTGGCTTCTAGCAAAGCGCCATGCCTACCCAATTCTCCAGAAATATCCTTATAGGAATATGTGATCTATATCAGACGTAGTATACGTAGTATTGCGTATCTCGATCCAGTATCGGATGTCACGTGCAAGGCCTGGGGCTGGAAATGTGTCTGCCATATACGAAGCACATATCGGATCTCTGGTAACTAGTCTCTATAATCGGATAAACATGACCTAATCATAATATCCCGATAGCTGCAGCCTATAAGAGAACAAGTTCTGTATCCTACGTGATCATCATCTCCACTATTACTGGAGTGATACTTCCATCTCGACATCACACCCAATACACTACGATTCTCAATATACCCAGAAGAGGCGTACACAGAACTTGTTAAAGCCCTGGACGACCAAAACCAAAGTACATTGATTGTCGCAAGCATTAGCGGTGCAAGTCTCAGGTTAAGACCAAATACACCTACCCTGATTCGGACTTCCATAGACACATAGTAATACTACCAATGGAATTTCGAGGGGTCTATCCAGAACGAAGCTGTTTTCCGTACCATCGGTAAAACACAACCTCCTACTACACTTGCATGAGTATCCTATACCCAAATATATGAGAACTATGTCGTTATGCCCTCACAACGCGCACAAGTGTAATACTAGTCTATTCCGCATTATCGATGTCCAATCTCGATAATACTACGACTAGGGATATTTAATGATTAAACCTTTAAGGATTGATACTGTCTCATATCATCTCAATCCAGGAACTAATCATAAGGACCTCCTATCATTTATACATCTTGGTGATCTAATCATAAATGATAAGAGAGCAATTTCCTTTGTCACATAGTTAATTTGTACAACAACACCATGATCTGTACAAATAGTGACGCTATGGGTCATAACTATCCAACAATCTCCCACTTGGCCTATAGCCAGTCACTCAAGTGTCCTACACCCGGACTATGTACGGTTCGCTCAAATTACTGAGAAAAGACTTTCGTCAGCGGATTTGCATGATTATCATCTGATGCGATTTATTCGATCATCACATCGCCACGATGTATGATCCGAACGAATCAGATGAATAGTTGAAGTATATATCTGGATCATTGATGAGACCATTAATTCTTTAGCCTGCGCTGTAGCCTAGCTCAGCTGCTAACAGAATTATATCTAATCTAATTAGATTTATTATCGACCCAAATGGCTTCTATTGCTGCCTCAGCTGCAGCAATAACCTGATTTTTTTGTTTATTCAGTAACAGTATCTTGCTTGGAAGATTTCCAGCTCGCTGTTTCGTTATTCAAACTGTATAGTACCGTTGTTGCGACTTATAGTCGTTTTATCGGTTAGGAAACTTGCAGCAGTGATCCCAGTCACTTCAAGTTCTCATTCTCCATAGTTTAAGACATCATCCTTAGTTCCTATAAGATACTAAAGGATATCCTTAACATCAATCCAGTGACTATCATTTGGATTGGCCTGATTGTGAATCAATATGCTCAAAGCGTATGAGACACCAGGTCGCGTACATTCTTCAATGTACGAGTTTTCAGAGAGTATTAACAGCCTTTAGATCTATCCCAGTAGATCTTTATTCATAGAATAAAGGTTGTTTCTCCCAAGAATTCTATGGAGAATTTTCTCGAAAGCCAAGCTTTAACCTATTGTAATATGGGAATATCATTTCCAAGAAATGACATGTCATTATCACTTAGGACTTTCACTGTCAGTGCGCTCCCACTAACCTCCTTATATACACAAGAATCATTTTCATTTTAAATTGAATCATATACTATTATGATTACATCAAAACGATAATTCCAAGAACGCAATGCTTGCTTCAATCCAAACATGGATCGAATAACCTGCAAACCTTGTTTGCTAGTTTTGGTACGAAAAAACCGTCAGGATGTTATAAACATCCTCCAAAAGGTTTCCGTTAAGGAAAACAGTTTTCGCATTCAGCTGCCACATTTCATAAATGAAACATGTAGCATTTTCAAGCATTATCCAAATGGATTTTCCGTGGCAACAGGTAAAAGGTTTCGTTGTAATCGACACAATGTTGATAACGATACCTTTTCGCTACAAGCCGAGCTTAGCACGTTGGTATGTTGCCTTCCATGTATGTCCTCCTTGAAGACTTATACAGTACCAATAGGCACAATGCCTTACGGTACAACAACTAGTATCCAAACTTAGTTGGTATACATGGAATCCATTTCAGATTCATGGCATTTTGCCATAATAGGGAGTTGATACCTTGTATCACTTCCTCATACGTAGTTAGTTCATATTCCTCAATAAGATTGACATCTTTACGAGGTGAGATCAGAAACCCATACCCCAAGTTATTTTCTGACTCTCTTCGACTTACGTGGTTCTTGTGTATTCGAAGATTATTGGTATAGTTTCATCATTGATGAACTATTTGTGTTCCATTAAAGAATCGGTGCCTGAAATAGTATTACTTCGATTTTCATCGAGTTTTACTTTCCTCCCACTTACCACTGCATCTCGGTATTCCTCTTAGGAAAACCACATGGTGAACAACAATTACATTGTTCTATAGTGAGTTGTATAAGTACTATACTTTGGTTTCCCTAAGATAACCTACAATTTGGCACTTATCCAATTTGGGTTCTAGTATGGTATCATCCAAACATATGCCTAGCATACCCAAATATTCAGGAATATGAAAACCCAGTTTCGTTCCTGTTCATATCTAATATGAAGTCTGTCAAACAGATTTTATGGAACCTTATTCTAAATAAGTTCTGCACTGTTTATGCGTACCCGTTGAAGGAAATGGTAGCTCAGAGCGACTCATGATTAACCTTATCATGTCCAACAAGATTCGGTTTCTCCGTTCGGACACACCGTCAAACTGATGTGTTCCGGGACGAGTCCTAAAAAAGAATACTATACTCTTTCAAGTATTTGAGAAACTTATTGCTTAAGTATTTTCATCATGGTCTAACCGTGATGGTTTTAAACTTTAGCCGATCTGTTTGTCTATTTCGTGTCAAAACTTTAAAAGTTACCGATTTGTGTTTCAAAAGAAACACATAACCACATCGCGATGCCACATCCGTGTAGGTCACGAAATATTCATATCCACACCTAGCCTAGCTAGACATGGGCCCACTTGCTTCACTATGAACTAGGGCTAACAGATCGGTGGCATTTACACTTTTACCAAGTAAATAGTGTTACAGGCACTTTGCCTAATAAACTAGATTCATAGACTTTATTTGAATAGAATCAAATTTGTCCTAGTATCCACTCTTACAGGGCTAACAGATCGGTGGCATTTACACTTTTACCAATTAAATAGTGTTACAGGCACTTTGCCTAATAAACTAGATTCGTAGACTTTATTTGAATAGAATCAAATTTGTCCTAGTATCCACTCTTCAAAAGTGTGGATATACGAGTCTTGTTTAATGTGTCCCATACAACAATGCCATTTATAAGTCTCAACTGATTAAATCAGTTTGAGCCTTTTTGTTTGTCATGTTATATGTTTGAGATTTATTTATAATCAAAAATATAAATACTGTTATTCACATCTAATGTGTTTATCTCAATATCATCTTTGTATAATAAAACACCTTAGTGTTCTAGAATATAAAGGTATACCCGCAATGGGTTAAACCTGATATAGAGATAATGTATCTAGTCAAACTAGTTACATTTTAACAGTTTCCTAATTTAAGTACACCCCCGTAGGGTCGTTCCTAAACTTAGGTATCTACGGTTAAAACAGCGACTTTCGTCCCATTTTCAATTCGCAGATTAATCTCAACTGAAGTCAGTATCCTGCTTTTCAGCAGATTCTGCACACCAGTACATATTTATGTACTACATCCAGTATCTAAAATCCAATTTTAATACTAGTAGCGAACATGTTTTATGACAAACATATTTGAAGTCGGAGTCTTGCCCGTTATTCAATTCCTTCATGTCTGCCTTGTCCAAACGGCAGTCACACTTCCGCGATCTCATTTGCCACAATTTAGGCAGACATTTTGGGATATGTCCTTTATCCTCCCAGAAGATTATAATGATTTTGCCTTTACCATTTTCACACTCCAGAAGCCTTTGGCCAAGCCTTGGCCTTCCAGAATGTCGAAGTAAGGTGCGTCTTGCGCTTCTCTCCATATTGCAAACTTTGGCTTTGACTCCTTGAGTATAGCCATTAACTCTCCAAAAGTTTACTATTGTAATTTAGTACTTCAAAGATCTAAAATAGATCTATGAAGATCCTTCAATTTCATTATCATGCTTTAAGGATCTAATCCTTAGTTCTGATTAAAAATTAAGGAGTCTATTTGGCAAGGATAATGGATTAAGCATTAAAGTTATCATCACATGAATATTCCAAATATCATGCTCTACTATTTGCTTAACTTCGGGCGTAGGCCTAAGTTGTTATTTTATCAAATAAAGTAACTTATTAGTTTCCAGGACCATCTTGAAATTTTATTCCCAATTTGAAAAATTAAAGTAGTTTAAATACATTTTCACCCAGGATTATGTTTCAAACACTAATCTTTCAATTATCTTGATTATAATAGTCCAACTATTTAATCAACGATTTTAGGTACTATTTATTATAATGATTACTATAGTCCAACTATATAATCAACTATAATTTAATAGGTTAAATTCAATTATATTGATTACTATAATCCAATTTTAAAATCAACTATAATTAAAGTTGTTAATTCAAATATATTGATTACTATAATCCAATTATATAATCAACTATAATGAATTAGTTTGAATTACAGTCCAACTGTTTATTAAAACAACATTAATTATTAGTCCAACTAATATATTAATTTATTGACGAATAAATTTGATATGAGCGCGTATGGCAAGTTACTAAATGAATATTGCAAATTAATACCCGCCTCCCACTATTTTTCAACGAGCCTCTAACCCTCTGTCGAGTACCCGGGAAACCTTGTTTCCTAGTGGGCTAGGATCCCGTTAAATAACACACAATCTTGACTTTGGCCAACAAATTGTATGATAATTAACTAGGTAGATCTCTAAGATCAATTGGATCCCATCCAATTCCTAGATCCAGTAGGGGGACATCCAAGTCCGAAACATATATCTTATAAATGCCAATATATCCAATATATTGCCTAACCTTTTTCCTCTGAATCAACTAAGCCTTGGCTTTGGCACAACAAACTTAGTGATCCCAGTTAAGCGGAACCCATTGACCATGGAAAGCTTCGTAATCAATGTCGATGGACAAGAAATGATCTTGACTTTGGCCAACAAATCACAACTTGGACAAGACACCGATATGGAACAAAGCCTTCGTGATTCAAACACATCATCGACGGACAAAGGCCTTGACTTTGGCCAACAAACCAATGCCAGTCTTAGATCTTAAGTAAGAATCACTCAATGGAAGGAAAAATGCTTAATATTTTGTGAGGGTTTTTCGCGTGCAAATTGGCAACCAATTTATTATCTTTGTTTAGGTCTCATCATCATACACCCTTAAACATGCATTCTAAACACATAATAAGGTCATAAGAACAATCTATGAGACCTTATTATGCTTTTATAATGCATGCTTAAGGGTGTATGATGAGACCTAACAAAGATAATAAATTGGTTGCCAATTTACGCGAAAAACCCTCAACAAACATTAAGCGTTTTTCCTTCCATTGAGTGATTCTTACTCAAGATCCAAGATTGGCACTGGTTTGTTGGCCAAAGTCAAGACCTTGTCCATCGCGGATGTGTTTGAATCATGAAGGCTTTGTTCCATATCGTGTGTCTTGTCCAAGTTGAATTGTTGGCCAAAGTCAAGATCACTTCTTGTCCATCGACATCGATTACGAAGCTTTCCAAAGTCAATGGGTTCCGCTTAACTGAAATCATTAAGCTTGTTGTGCCAAAGCCAAGGCTTAGTTGATTCAGAGGAAAAAGGTTAGGAAAATATATTGGATATATTGGCATATATATTGTATATATGTTTCGGACTTGGAGGTCCACCTACCGGATCTAGGAATTGGATGAGATCCAATTGATCTTAGAGATCTACCTAGTTAAATATCATACAGTTTGTTGGCCAAAGTCAAGGTTGTGTGTTATTTAACAGAATCCTAGCCCACTAGGAAACTAGGTTTCCTGAGTACTCAACAGTGGGTTAGAGGCTCGCCGAAAAATAGTGGGAGGCTAGTATTGAATTTGCAATTTCGTTCAAATACTTAGCTTTAAGCGCTTTCAAATTATTTCGTCAATTATTTTATTAGTTGGACTAATATATTATTATTTTTCTTGTAACAGTTAGACTTTACCCATAAATCGTTAATCGAATAGTTGGACTATTGCGGTTAAGATGACAGTAAGTTAAGCATTAGGGAAATTGTCATGGGTGACAACGTCTTTAATGGCACAAACTTTCAGGACTGGGATATGAATCTCAGAATTGTTCTGGGATCCGAGAAATGACTCTATACTTTAGAGCGACCTCTTGGGCCTAAGCCCCGACCTGATCAGTTGCTTGAGTTAGAGCTTTGGAAGACTCATAGCGATGACAATGCGACTACTCAATCGGTAATGCTTGCCACTATGACTCCGCAATTCTATCGTCAAAACAAGGGGTTGGATCCATATTAGATGATGGCGAAGTTGCACAATCTCCACCGATCTAATCTTAGATCGCAAAGATACGAGTTGCAGAAGAAGCTCATCCGCGCTCGTATGTCAGAGGGTACGTATGTTGAGCATCATGTCTCACAGATGATTGCTGACATTGAGCAGCTCAGACAGATGGGCATAGTCTTCGAGGCTGAGAATTCAGTAGATTTGATCCTACAATCTCTCCCCGACACTTGGAGTGGGTTCATCATGAACTACAACATGTTTAACCAAGACCAGACTCTTGGAGAGTTGATGTCCACTCTGCGTGAGGTAGAAAAGAAGCTCCTTAAGGGCAAGAAGCACGAGGTGCACTATGCTTCAACATCTCAGACTCCGAGGGCTTGGCCCAAAGCGACTGGAGGTGTTAAGAAGAAGAAGCATAAGAAGAAAGGCAATGCCAAATCATCAAAGGGTTCTGGGAAACCCAAGGAAAAATCCCAAGATGTATGCTTGCAGTGCGGGAAGCGGGGTCACTGGAAGCGTGACTGCCGAGAGTACAAGGCACAAATGAAGGAAATCAAAGCAGGCAAGACACCGGCTTCAGGTATGTTTGTTATAGAAATAAACATGTCTACTTCTAGTTTTAAAAATTGGATTTTTGATTCTAGTTGTGGTACTCACATATGTACTGATGTGCAGGATCTGCGAATTAGCAGGAGACTGGCCTAAGGAAAGATTGACCTCCGTGTTGGAAATGGGACTCGAGTTTCCGTTTTGGCCGTGGGCACTTATGTTTTGGAACTGCCCTCGGGGCATGTACTTGAACTTATAAACTGTTATTTTGTACCTAGTTTGACTATGAATATTATTTCTGTATCTATGTTAACCCAATGCGGGTATACTTTTATATTTAGAAACACTGGGTGTTTTAATTATAAAAATGATATAGAAATTTGCACAGCTGATGCAAATAATGGTCTTTATATTTTGAATATAAATCAATCTCAAACATATAATGTAACAAACAAAAGGCTTAAACTAAGTAACAAAGATGAAACTTATATGTGGCATTTTCGTCTGGGACACATTAACAAGACTCGCATATCCACACTTTCGAAGAGTGGGTACTTGGACGGTTTTGATCCAAATTCATATGACGTCTATGAATCTTGTTTATTAGGAAAGATGCCTAAATCACCTTTTAGCGGTAAAGGTGCACGTGCCACCGAACTGTTAGCCCTTGTTCATAGTGACGTTTGTGGGCCCATGTCTAGCCAGGCTAGAGGTGGATATGAATACTTCATAACCTTTACGGATGATGCATCGCGTTATAGTTATGTGTATCTTATGAGACACAAGTCGGAAACTTTTGAGAAATTCAAAGAGTTTCGACAGGAAGTAGAAAAACAGACCGGAAAAAGTATTAAGACATTACGGTCGGACCGTGGTGGCGAATACTTGAGCAATGAGTTTCTTGATTACTTGAAAGAATATGGTATTCTTTCACAGTGGACTCCTCCAGGAACACCGCAATTAAACGGTGTGTCCGAACGGAGAAACCGAACTTTGTTAGACATGGTAAGGTCTATGATGCGTCGCACAGAGCTACATATTTCCTTATGGGGATATGCATTGAACAATGCAATACTTATATTGAATAAGGTTCCGTCAAAGTCTGTTCAACAGACTTCGTATGAAATATGGACATGAAAGAAACCGAGTTTCTCATTCCTGAAGATTTGGGGTTGCTGGGCATACATCAAATGTTTGGAAGGTACCAAACTTGAACCCAAATCAGATAAATGCCTATTTGTAGGATATCCTAGGGAAACCAAATGATATTACTTCTATCACCCACAAGAGAACAAAGTATTTGTTGCTCTACATGCGGTTTTCCTTGAGAAGGAATTCCTAAATGCAGTGATAAGTGGGAGGAAAGTAGAACTCGATGAAAATCGGAGTGATACTGTTCCTGGCACAGAATCCTTAACGGAACATGAACAATTCATCAGGGATGAGACTGTACCACAATCTTCGAATACACAAGGACCACGTAGGTCGGAGAGAGTCAGAAAACAACCTGAGAGGTATGGGTTTCTGATCTCACCTCATGTGGATATTAATCTTATTGAGGAAGACGAGCCAGCTACGTATGAGGAAGCGATACAAGGTATCGACTACAGTTTATGGCAAGATTCCATGAATTTCGAAATGGATTCCATGTACACCAACCAAGTTTGGACACTGGTTGATGCACCAGAAGGCGTAAAGCCTATTGGTTGCAAATGGGTCTTCAAGAGGAAGACCGACATGGATGGAAACATACAAACGTACAAAGCTAGGCTTGTAGCGAAAGGGTATCGTCAATGACATGGTGTCGATTATGATGAAACTTTTTCACCCATTTCCATGATTAAATCCATTCGGATAATGCTTGCTATTGCTGCATATTTTGATTAGGAGATATGGCAGATGTACGTCAAAACCACTTTCCTTAACGGAAACCTTTTGGAGGATGTTTATATGCAACAGCCTGACGGTTTGTCATACCTAGACTTGTAAACAAGGTTTGTAAGTTAATTCAATCCATTTATGGATTAAAGCAAGCATCGAGTTCTTGGAACCAACGTTTTGATGAGATCATAAAAGAATATGATTTCGTTCAAAATGAGGATGATCATTGTGTATATAAGAAGGTTAGTGGGAGCGCACTGACATTCATTGTCCTTTACGTTGATGATGTATTGCTTATTGGCAATGACATTCCCATGTTAACATCGGTGAAAGCTTGGCTTTCATTAAAATTCTCCATGAAGGATCTGGGAGAAGCAACCTTTATTCTAGGAGTAAAGATCTACCGGGATAGATCTAGATGCTGCTTGGACTCTCCCAGAGCACGTACATTGACAAAGTGTTGAAGGGATTCAACATGGATTAGTCCAAGAAGGGACTGTTGTCAGTGTCACATGGCGTCACTCTATCTAAGGACATGTGTCCTAAAACTTAAGATGAAAGAGACAACATGAGTCGGATACCGTTCGCCTCGACAGTCGGATTGATCATGTATGCCATGATATGTACGCGACCTGATGTCTCCTATGCTTTGAGCATGTGTAGTCGCTATCAGGCCGATCTAGGTGATAGTCACTGGATGGCGGTTAAGAATATCCTAAAGTATCTTAGACGAACTAAGGATGCTTTCTTAATCTATGGAGATGGAGAAATTGAGGTAAATGAGTATACCGATGCAAGTTTCCAAACCGATAAAGACAACTGCAAGTCGCAATCCGGGTACATATTTTGTTTGAATAACAGAGCAGTAAGCTGGAAATCTTCCAAGCAAGAGACTGTTGCCGATTCAACAAAAGAAGCGGAGTATATTGCTACAGCTGAAGCAGCAAAAGAGGCAGTTTGGATCCGTAAATTCCTAATTTGATTAGGAATAGTTCCGTTAGCAGCTGAGCCCGTTCCATTATATTGTGACAATAACGGGGCTATAGCGCAGGCTAAGGAACCGCGGTCTCATCAACGATCCAAGCATGTTCTTCGACGTTTCCATCTGATTCGTAAGATCATACATCGTGGCGATGTGAAGATCGAGAAGGTCGCATCAGAGGACAACATTACAGATCCGCTGACGAAAGCTATTCCTCAGCAAAAGTTTGAGCGACATGAACATAGTTCAGGTATTAGATGCTTGAGTGACTGGCTATAGGCCAAGTGGGAGATTGTTAGACAATTATGACCCATAGCGTCATTATTTGTAAAAGACATTGTGGTTTTTGTACAAATTAATTATGTAGCAATGGAAATTGCATTTTATCATTTTGTAATTTGATTACTTAAATATATAAATGATAAAAGTCCTTATGATTAGTTCTGGATTATAAGATATGAGACAGTATCAATCCATAAAGGTTAATCATTAAATATCCCTAGTCGTAGTATTATCGAGACTGGACATCGATAATGCAGAATAGACTAATATTGCACTTGTGCATGTTATGGAAGCGTAACGACATAGTTCTCATATATTTAAGTATTGGATACTTATCCAAATGTGATAGGAGGTTGTGTTTCCAATGGTACGGAAACAGCTTCGCTCTGGATAGACCCCGCAGAATCTCATTGGTAGTATGACTATGTGTCTATGGGAATCCGCATCAGGGTAGGTGTATTTGGTCTTAACCTGAGACTTGCATCGCCAGTACTTGTGACAATCAATACGCTTTGGTTTTGGTCGTCCAGGACTCTAACAGGTTCTGTGTACGTCTATTCTGGGTTTATTGAGAATCGTAGTGTATTGGGTGTGATGTCAAGATGGAAGTATCACTTCAGTCATATGGAGATGATGATCATGCAGGGATACATAACTGGTACTCTAAATGGTTGCAACCATCGGGATAATATGACATGGTCATGATTATCCGATTAAAGAGACTAGTTGCTTGTAATCCGATATATGCTTCGTACGGGGCATACACTATTCCAGCCCCAGGCCTTGCATATGACCATCCGATACTGGATCGCAATACGCAATACTATGTATACTACGCCTGACATAGATTATATATTCCATTAAGAATATTTCTGGAGAATTGGGTAGGCACGGTGCTTTGCTAGAAGCCAACCATGTCTCGTAAATCGGTAAAACGTAGTACGAGGTACGTACATGTTCGGATAGTTTGACGACCAGATTTACTGCCAACTGTTGGACAGTTATGACCCATAGCGTCACTATTTGTACAGATCATGGTCTTGTTGTATAAATTAACTATGTGACAGAGGAGATTGCTCTCTTATCATCTGTGATTAGATCACCAAGGTATATAAATGATAGGAGGTCCTTATGATTAGTTCTGGATTGAGATGATATGAGACAGTATCAATCCACGAAGGTTTAATCATTAAATATCCCTAGTCAGAGTATTATCGAGATTGGACATCGATAATGCGAAAAAGACTAGTATTATACTTGTGCGCGTTGTGAGGGCATAACGTCATAGATCTCATATATTTGGGTATATGATACTCATGCAAGTGTAATAGGAGGTTGTGTTTTACCGATGGTACGGAAAACAGCTTCGCTCTGGATAAACCCCTCGGAATTCCATTGGTAGTATGACTTTGTGTCTATGGAAGTTCGAAATCAGGGTAGGTGTATTTGGTCTTAACCTGAGACTTGCACCGCTAATACTTGCGACAATCAATATGCTTTGGTTTTAGGTCGTCCAGGGCTTTAACAGGTTCTGTGTACGCCTCTGCTGGGTATATTGAGAATCGTAGTGTGTTGGGTGTGATGTCGAGACGAAAGTATCACTCCAGTCATAGTGGAGATGATGATCACGTAGGATACGAACTCGTTCTCTTATATGCTGCAGCTATCGGGATATTATGATTAGGTCATGTTTATCCGATTATAGAGACTAGTTACCAGAGATCCGATATGTGCTTCGTACGGGGCAGACACAATTCCAGCCCCAGGCCTTGCACGTGACATCCGATACTGGATCGAAATACGCAATACTACGTATACTACACCTGATATAGATCACTTATTCCTGTAAGGATATTTCTGGAGAATTGGGTAGGCATGGCGCTTTGCTAGAAACCAACCTTGTCTTGTAAATCGGTACAAACATAATACTAGGTACATACGTGTTCAGATAGTCCGACGACCGTATTTACTGCCAACATATCCGGGGATCTCATGGGTCACTTCCCGAAGATTCACCGATGACGTATGACTCGCACTTCATTAATCTGGGATTAATTAGATTAGAGAGAAAATTAATCTGGGATTAATTGCGGAGATATTTTATCTGGGATAAAATATCATTTAAGAGAGAGAACGATTAATTTGGAATTAATCGATAAAATAATATATTCGATATATTATATGAAATTGGATTTCGACGCGGAATTAAATTAGATTTTAATTCGGGCAAACGAGTTAATTTAGAATTAATTCGTTAGCGACGTGAATAATGATTTTGCTAGGCATAATTACTTAATTACGTCGCAACGGAAAATTCGTTAATTTGGAATTAGCGAACCGAGCCCGGAGTGTTTGCGAGCGCACTCTCATTTCGAATTCGAGTGCGGCCCACAAGTCACATCAACGTAAAATCATTGTCACATCAAGCGTCAAATCATTAGTCACTTTGAGTGATGTGACAACTTGTCACTTGATTGATTGAGTGATGTGAATAGTGTAGTGGTTGGCAAAGCTTAATGGTTGACTTTTTGGAAAAGTAAAAATGGTATATGTTTATTTGTTTTTTGAAACAAATAACTAATATACAATTTTTTGCTACCAACCAACAACAACTCTCTCTCACACACACTCTTCTCTCTCTCGGCCAAGGGCCTTTCTTCTCTTTTGGTTTTCCAAAAACCGTGAGCAAGAGAAGTTCCATAGTGATTTTGTGGCAAAAATCAAGAGTGCTAGCACACAATGGAGACATACAAAGGTGATAGGGAAACCCATTTGTGAGCTTGGAATCACCATTTCTAAAGCTTGGAGCTTGGAGCACCAAAGGAGGTGATGACCGAATTCAAGGAGGCCAAAAACAGCCCACTGCCGAGCATCTTGGAGGAGGATAAAAGTTTGTTGTTCCCTCGCATCGCAAAACCGATCGATGTAAGTATTCCGTAACTTCTTTGTGTATTCGCACTTATGTTTCATTTCTTGATAATCGATCCTCGGGACCTTAGAGAAACCAACAATGGTATCAGAGCGAGATAAAAGCATGAAACTTGATTTAGGGTTAAAATGGGTAAATGATTTGAGCATGATTTGATGAAATTGTTTAATTAAGTATGCTTAAATGATGTTTAATTGAAGTTGGATTGGATCAATTTCATGAAATATTGATTGGATCAAATTTTCCCCTTTTGGTTGGCTTGGCCGAATCATACTATGCCCTAAATGTCTTGGAATTTTGATTTGATTTTGAATCATTGGATGATTAATGTTGATTTAATGTTGAATTGGATTAATTGATTGAATTCGAATTGGACATAAAATTCCCAAATTGTTGAGACATGTAGCATGTAAATGGGTTTGATTTTTGATCAAATGTGTTGGACACTTTTATTGTTAATGAGCATGATTAATTAGGCTAATTAGTGTTTTGGAAATATTTATTTGGGTAATTAATTATGCAATACACTTTGAGTACTTAATTGTGAAATTGGAATTTAATTATGTTTGGCTTAAATTGGATTTGGGCTTGAAAAGTTGTAATTGGGCTTAAATGGGCTTGGTTGTACCAAGATTGGTTTAGGCTAAATTGGTTGGATCCAATTGGGCCCAAAACCATTCCATAAAGTCCAATTATGACTAATGAACCTTAATATTTTAATTGGGCCTAATGGGCCTAAATTGTTTCTAGGCTTATGGGGTTATTCCTTGATTGGGCTTTGGTTATTGGGTTTGACCCAAGTTGACCAAAAGTCCATGCCTTAAGAATTAATTGAAAGCCCATTGGACTTTAATTAATTAACATTGGATGTTAATCGGGCTTTGAGACCCGTAACGATTAAATTTGGAATTTAAGTCGTAAAGGTTTGTTAATAAAGTGTAATATTTAATTTGGAATTAAATAAATGAATTAGTATTAAATACAATTAAATTGGATTTAATGTTGTAGTTTAATTTAATTCAAGAATTCGTACTTTGAGTACTTATTCGCAAAACGAGTTTGACTCGCACAAAATCAAATCGTTGTTTGAACATTGGATGGTCATTAATTATCAGATTAATTAATTGGATTAGATTGATTGATAACATGCTTGTGTGAATACATGGTTGCGATGCATGAATAATGTATATCAGATGGATATTAGAGGGGGGCAATTTTGGAAATTGTTGTAATAAATTTAGAATTTATTAATTGGACCTGCGTGTCCAGCCTATTACCTCCTTACTCTTTATATTTCTCTTCTCACCTATTCCCCTCAATGTAAATGAGGTTTCTTTAGAAGTGTTATGTAACGGGTAGAAGTAATACTTGTGCTAGCGGGAGAGAGGAAATAGAGAGATTTGATCTAGGATCAATGGTTAAGTATCCATCCGCATATCATTAATATTTATATTTACGCGCCTTATTATGTGTTTAGAATGCATGTTTAAGGGTGTATGATGATGAGACCTTAACAAAGATAATAAATTGGTTGCCAATTGCGCAAAAAAAACCCTCACAAAATATTAAGCGTTTTTCCTTCCATTGAGTGATTCTTACTCAAGATCCAAGACTGGCATTGGTTTGTTGGCCAAAGTCAAGGCCTTTGTCCGTCGAGGATGTGTTTGAATCATGAAGGCTTTGTTCCATATCGGTGTCTTGTCCAAGTTGTGATTTGTTGGCCAAAGTCAAGATACTTTGTCCATCGACATTGATTACGAAGCTTTCCAAGGTCAATGGGTTCCGCTTAACTGGGATCACTAAGTTTGTTGTGCCAAAGCCAAGGCTTAGTTGATTCAGAGGAAAAAGGTTAGGCAATATATTGGATATATTGGCATATATAGGATATATGTTTCGGACTTGGATGTCCCCCTACTGGATCTAGGAATTGGATGGGATCCAATTGATCTTAGAGATCTACCTAGTTAATTATCATAATTTGTTGGCCAAAGTCAAGATTGTGTTATTTAACGGGATCCTAGCCCACTAGGAAACAAGGTTTCCCGAGTACTCGACAGAGGGTTAGAGGCTCGCCAAAAAATAGTGGGAGGCAAGTATTAAATTTGCAATATTCGTTTAATAACTTGCCATACGCGCTCAAATCAAATATCATTCGTCAAATAAATTATTATTAGTTGGACTAATATTTAATTGTTGTTTTAATAAAACAGTTGGACTGTATTCAAACTATTTCATTTATAGTTGATTATATAATTGGATTATAGTAATCAATATATTTGATTTAATTAATTATAGTTGATTTTATAATTAGATTATAATAATCAATATAATTGAATTTACCTATTAAATTATAGTTGATTATATAATTGGACTATAGTAATCATTAAATAAATAGTACCTAAAATCGTTGATTTGATAGTTAAACTATAGAATCAAGATAAATTGAAAGATTAGTGTTTAAACAAAATCCTGGTGGAAATGTATTTAACGACTTTAATTTTCAAATTGGGAATAATAAATTTCAGGATAGTCCTGGAAACTAATAAGTTACTTTATTGATGAAATAAAATAACATAGTAGCCGCCAACCCCGGAGTTGAGCAAATAGTAGAACTGATATTTGGAATATTCATGTGATGATAACTTTAGTGCTTAATCCATTAAGCTTGCCAAATAGACTCCTTAATTTCTTATACAGAACTAAGAATTAGATCCTTAAAGTATAATAATGAAATTGAAGGATCTTCATAGATCTATTTTTAGATCTTAGAATTCTGATTGCAATAGTTAACTCTTAGAGAGTTAATGACTATACTCAAGGAGTTAAACCAAAGTTTGCAGGAAAGCAAGAGCGCAAGGCGCATATTACTTCGACATTCTAGAAGGCCAAGGCTTGGCCAAAGGCTTATGAGGTACCGAAAAGGGTAAAGGAAAAATCATTATAATCTTCTGGGAAGACAAAGGACATATCCCAAAATGTCTGCCTAAATTGTGGCAAATGGGGACACAGAAGCGTGACTGCCGTATGGACAAGGCAGACATAAAGGAAGTGAAGACGTGCAAGGCTCCAACTTCAAATATGTTGTTATAAATATGTTCACTGTTAGTATAAAATTGGATTTTAGATATTGGATGTGGTACATAAATATGTACTGGTGTGCAAAATCTGCTATGAGCAGGATACTGACTACAATTGAGATTTAATTTAAGAATAGGAAACTGGACGACAGTCGCTGTTTTAACCGTAGATACCTAAGTTTAGGAACTACCATTCGGGTGTGTACTTAAATTAGGAAACTGTTACAATGTAACTAGTTTGACTAGATACATTATCTCTATATCAGGGTTTAACCCGTTGCGGGTATACCTTTATATTCTAGAACATTAAAGTGTTTTATTATATAAAGATGATATTGAGATAAACACATTAGATGTGGATAACAGAATTTATATTTTGAATATAAACAAATCTCAAACGCATAATATGACAAACAAATAGCTCAAACTGATTTAATCAGTTGAGACTTATATGTGGTATTGTTGTCTGGGACACAATTTAAACAAGACTCGTATATCCACACTTTCGAAGAGTGGGTACTAGGACAAATTTGATTCCATTCAAATAATATCTACGAATCTAGTTTATTGGGCAAAGTGCCTAAAACAACTTTTACTTGGTAAAAGTGTTAGTGCCACCGATCTGTTAGCCCTAGTTCATAGTGAAACAAGTGGGCCCATATCTAGCTAGGCTAGAGGTGGATATGAATATTTCGTGACCTTTACGGATGTGTCATCACGTTATGGTAATATGTTTCCTGTGAAACACGGATCATGAACTTTTGATTAATTCAAAGAGTTAAACCATCACGGTTAGACCATGACGAAAATATTAAAGCAATAAGTTTCTCAAATACTTGAAAGAGTATAGTATTCCTTCAATGAGGACTCCTCCCAGAACACGTCAGTTTGATGGTGTGTCCGAACAGAGAAACAAATTTTGTTAGACATGATAAGGTTAATCATGAGTCGCTCTGAGCTACCATTTCCTTCAACGGATAAGCATTAACAGTGCAAAACTTATTTTGAATAAGGTTCCATAAAAATCTGTTTGACAGATTTCATATTAGATATGAACAGGAAAGAAACCAGGTTTTCTCATTCTTGAAGATTTGGGTATGCTAGGCATATGTTTGGATGATACCAAACTAGAACCCAAATCGGATAAGTGCCTAAGTTGTAGGTTATCCTAGGGAAACCAAAGTATAGTACTTATACAACTTACTAGAGAACAATGTAATTGTTACTCGCCATGTGGTTTTCCTAAGAGGAATACCGATATGCAGTGGTAAGTGGGAGGATAGTAAAACTCGATGAAAATTGGAGTAATACTATTCCAGGAACCGATTCCTTAATGGAACACAAATAGTTCATCAAGGATGAAACTATACCAATAATCTTCGAATACACAAGGACCGCGTAAGTCGGAGAGAATTAGAAAACAACATGGGGTATGGGTTTCTGATCTCACCTCATAAAGATGTCAATCTTATTGAGGAATACGAACTGACTACGTATGAGGTAGTGATACAAGGTATCGACTCCCTATTATGGCAAAGTACCATGATATCCGAAATGGATTCTATGTATACCAACTATGTTTGGATACTAGTTGATGTACCGCAAGGCATTGTGCCTATTGGTACTATTAAGTCTTCAGGGAAGACATACATGGAAGGCAACATACCAACATACTAAGGTAGGCTTGTAGCGAAAAGGTATCGTTATCAACATTGTGTCGATTACGACGAAACCTTTTACCTGTTGCCATTGTTGAATCCATTTGGATAATGCTTGCTAATGCTGCATGTTTCATTCATGAAATATGTCAGCTGAATGCCAAAACCGCTTTCCTTGACGGAAACCTTTTGGAGGATGTTTACAATATCCTAACGGTTTTGTCGTACCAAAACTAGCAAACAACGTTTGCATGTTATTCGATCCATGGATGGATTGAAGCAAGCATAGCGTTCTTGGAATTATCATTTTGATATAATCATAATGGTGTATAATTTAATTCAAAATGAAAATGATTCTTGTGTATATAAGGAAGTTAGTGGGAGCGCACTGACAATGAATGTCCTATAAATAATGATAATATGTCATTTCTTGGAAAATGATATTCCCATAATACAATCGGTGAAATCTTGGCTTTCATGAAAATTCTCCGAAGAATTCTTGGGAGAAACAACCTTTATTCTAGGAATAAAGATCTACTGGGATAGATCTAAAAGTTGTGGACACTCTCCGAGAACTCGTACATTGAAATAAATGTACACGACCTGGTGTCTCATACGCTTTGAGCATATGGATTCACAATCAGGTTAATCCAGATGATAGTCATTGGATTGAAGTTAAGAACATCCTTTAGTATCTTAGAGAACTAAGATGCTGTCTTTGTTGGACAATTATGACCCATAGCGTCACTATTTGTACAGATCATGGTGTTGTTGTACAAATTAATTATGTGACAAAGGAGATTGCACTCTTCATTGTGATTAGATCACCTAGATGTATAAATGATGAGAGGTCCCTATGATTTGTTCTTGGACGGAGAATGATATGAGACAGTGTCAGTCCACGAAGGATAAATCATTAAATATTCATAGTCAGAGTATTATCGAGATTGGACATCGATAAATACGTAAAAGGACTAGTTTACACTTGTGCGCGTTGTGAGGGCACAACGATATAGTTCTCATATATTTGGGTATAAGATACTCATGCAAGTGTAATAGGAGGTTGTGTTTCACCGATGGTACGGGAAACAGCTTCGCTCTGGATAGACCCCCTCGGAATTCCATTGGTAGTATAACTATATGTCTATGGAAGTCCGAAATCAGGGTAGGTGTATTTGGTCTTAACGTGCGACTTGCAACCGCTAATATGCGACAATCAATATACTTTGGTTGAGGTCGTCCAGGCTTTAACAGGTTCTGTGTACGCCAATCCTGGGTATATGAGAATCGTTGTGTGTTGGGTGTGATGTCAAGATGGAAGTGTCACTCTAGTCATATGGAGATGATGGTCACGTAGGAGACGGGACTGGTTCTCTTAAATGCTGCAGCTATCGGGATATTATGACTAGGTCATGTTTATCCGATATAGAGACTAGTTACCAGACATCCGACATGTGCTTCGTACGGGGCAGACACAATTCCAGCCCCAGGCCTAGCACGTGATCATCCGATACTGGACAGAAATACGCAATACTACGTATACTACGCCTGATACAACAGTGGCGGAGCCACTTCAGGACCCACTAGTTTTTTTTTAATTATATATATATATATATATATATATATATATATATATATATATATATATATATATATATAATATAAATAATTAAACAACACTCATAAATTCATTATTTTTTTAATTTTTTGAGTTGTATTTTTTAATATAATATGTAGGCCTAAGACTAAATTAATTTAAAAAAAATTCCAATACACTTTTGTATCAATCTTATTTCTTAAACATATCTAAAATAATTATATTAATTTATATGTGTATAGATAATTGACTAATTCATTTTAAATCAACTCATTTATATGTTTTTCCAGTTGCAAAAGAATAGAGATTCCATTACATTTAAATAAAAATAAAAATAACTATGTTTATACTCAGGTTTGGTTATTGATCTTCTAATTTATTGATATATTTGTAGTGATTCTTTTACTAAAACACGTCGTGTATAGTTGTTATGTATAAAATATTCACATATTAATATAAATATAATTATTTTGTATATATTTTTTGTATATTTATTTTTTATTTATAGTTGTTCAAAGCACAAATATTGCGTTTTAACACTAAACTTTTAATAATTTAATTAAAAAAGTGATTAAATCTATAATAAATTAGAGAAAATTTAGTATATAATATACTACATAAACTTAAAATACATAATTTTAAAAATAATTTCTTACTTAAATTTTTAGGGTAAATTGGTATTTTTAGAAATTATGGATAAAAATATAATTCTGAAAATTTTGGGTTAATTTATAAGTTTAGAAACTAAGGGCTATTTCATAATTTTCAAAAGTATAGGGATCATCTTGTAATTTCAAAAAATATGTATGAATTCATTATATATTATTTTGGTAATAAATATTTTTTTGCCCCCACTGACTGAAATTGCTGGATACGCCACTGGATACAGATCCTATATTCCTGTGGATGTTTCCGGAGAATTGGGTAGGCATGGCGCTTTGCTAGAGGCCAACTTTGTCTTGTAAATCGGTATAAACGTAGTACGAGGTACTTACTTGTTCGGATAGTCCGACGACCGAATTTACTGCCAACATATCCGGGGATCTCATGGGTCGCTTCCCAAAGATTCACCGATGACGTATAACTTGCACTCTAAATTAATCTGGGATTAATTAGAAGAGAGATAAAATTAATCTAGGATTAATTGCGGAGATATTTTATCTGGGATAAAATATCAATTAAGAGAGATAACGATTAATTTGGAATTAATCGATAAATTAATATATTTGATATATTAAACGAAATTGGATTTTGACGCAGAATTAAAATTAGACTTTAATTCGGGTGAACGAATTAATTTAGAATTAATTCGTTAGCGGCGTGAATAGTGATTTCGCTAGGCGTAATCATTTAATTACGACGCAACGGAAAATTCGTTAATTTGAAATTAGCGAACCCAAGCCCGAGATTATTTATGAGCGCATTCGCATTTCGAATTCGAGTGCGGCACATCAAATCAAGCGTCAAATTGCTAGTCGCATCAAGCGTCAAATCACAAGTCACTTTGAGTGATGTGACTTGACAACTTGATGGATTGAGTGATGTGAGTGGTTGGGGCTTTAATGGTTTGACTTTTAAAAGCCAAATTCAAGTGAAATGCATTTGAAATTCAAATGTGTGTATATAATACACAAATTTGACAAACCAAACACAACTCTCTCTTCTCTCTTTCTCTCATCTTTTCACGCCCTAGGGGCAAAAATACCTCACTGGTTCTGTTTTTGCCGTGAGATAGGGAAGCTTGGAGTGGGATTTTGCGGCAAAATCTAAAGTGCTAGCACACTTACGAGACATGCGAAGGTGATAGGGAAGTCCACCCATGAGCCGGGAACAATTCGACGAAGCTTGGAGCTTGACGAATGACCAAATGAAGGCCAAACCAGTGAGCTGCGCACAGCCCACTGCCGACTGCACAAGGAGCAGATTTTTGAGTTTTGTTGCTTACCGCGTCGCTCAACCGATCGATGTGAGTATTCCGCAACTTCTTCGATGTGTATTCGCACTTGATTCATGCTTATTATTGATCTTGGGACCTTACTAGAAACCAACGATGGTATCAGAGCAAAGTTTGAGCATGAAATGTTTAGGGCTTAAAATTTGGGTAATTTGTATTTGAGCATGATTGAATAAATTGGATGTTTGAGTATGCTTAATACATGTTGAATTGAAGTTTGATTGGATGAATTTCAAGAAAATTGATTTGGAATAATTTTCCCCAAAATTGGATGTTGGCCGAATGGTTAGTCATACAATATGTCTTGGTGATTTTGATTTTTGATTCATTAGATGTGTTGGAAATCATTAGGGAATGTTTATTTAATGTTGAATTTGATTCAATTGGATTGGATTTGTAATTTGGCATTATAAACCCTAATTACCGAGAGATAAAGCCCTATATGTCTTGGAATTTTTGATTTTTTGATTCATTGGATGAGTTAGAATCAATTAGGATGTTGATTTAATGTCGATTGTGGGATTAATTGGATTGAAACCAAATCGGATATAAAATCCCCTCATTGGCCGAGACTTTGGAAGCATGTATTGGGTTTGATTTTAATCAAAATGTGTTGGACATGTGATGATGAAAATGAGCATGATTAATTGTGTATATTGATGTTTTAGAAATGTTAATTTGGGTAATTAATCATGTTATACACTTTGGTAATTAAATTGTGAAATTGGGTTTTTATGATTTAATTATTTGGGCCATAAAATTGGATTTGGGCTTAAGTGTTGTAATTGGACTTATTGGGCTTTGTTGTACAAAGTTGGGTTTATGCAAAATTGGTTGGATCCAATTAGGCCCAAAACCGCATCCATAAAGACCAAATGCGACTTAATGAACCTTTAAATTTTAATTGGGCCTAATGGGCCAAAATTAATTTATGGGCTTATGGGGTAACTCCCGGATTGGATTTTAGTTATTCGGTATGACCCGAGTTGACCAAAAGTCCACGCCTCAAGAAATTAATTAAAAGCCCATTGGACTTTAATTAAATTGACGTTGGATGTTAATCGGGCTTTGAGACCCGTTGCAATTAAATTTGGAATTTAAGTCGTAAAAGTTCATTAATAAAGTGTGTTATTTAATTTGGAATTAAATAAGCGAATTAGAATTAAATGCATATTGAATTGGATTTAATTGTAGTTTAATTTAATTCGAGAATTCGTACTTATTCGCAAAACGAGTTTGACTCGAGAAAAATCAAATCGTTGTTTGAACATTGGATGATCACTAATTATCAGATTAATTAATTTGATTAGATTGATTGATAACATGCTTGTGTGAATACATGGTTGCGATGCATGAATAATGTATATCGGATAGATATTAGATGGGTGTGATAATTTTAGAAATTGTTGTAATAAATTTTATTTATTAATTGGACCTGCGTGTCCAGCCTTATTACCTCTCATTTCTTTGTATTCTCTTCTCACCTATTCCCCTCAATGTAAATGAGGTTTCTTTAGAAGTGTAGTGTAACAGGTAGAAGTAATACATGTGCTAGCGGGAGAGAGAAAGGGAGAGATTTGATCTAGGATCAATTTGTAAAGTATCCATCCGCATATCATTATTACTTTATTTATACGCGCTTTATTATGTGTTTATAATGCATGTTTAAGGGTGTATGATGATGAGACCTTAACAAAGATAATAAATTGGTTGCCAATTTGCACTCGAAAAACCCTCGCACAATATTAAGCGTCTTTCCTTCCATTGAGTGATTCTCACTCAAGATCCGAGACTGGCATTGGCTTGTTGGCAAAGTCAAGGCCTTTGTCCGTCGGGGATGTGTTTGAATCACGAGAGCTTTGTTCCATGTCAGTGTCTTGTCCAAGTTGTGGTTTGTTGGCCAAAGTCAAGACCACTTCTTGTCCATCGACATTGATTACGAAGCTTTCCATGGTCATTGGGTCGCGCTTGACTGGGATCACTAAGTTTGTTGTGCCAAAGCCAAGGCTTAGTTGATTCAGAGGAAAAAGGTTAGGTAATACATTGGATGTATTGGCATATATAAGATATATGTTTCGGACTTGGATGTCCCTCTACCCCGGATCTAGGAATTGGATTGGATCCAATTGATCTTAGAGATCTACCTAGTTAATTATCATACAATTTGTTGGCCAAAGTCAAGATTGTGTGATATTTAACGGGATCCTAGCCCACTAGGAAACACAGTTTCCCGAGTACTCGACAGAGGGTTAGAGGCTCGCTGAAAAATAGTGGGAGGCAAGAATTGAATTTGCAATATTCGTTTAATTACTTGCCATACGCGCTCAAACAAATATCATTCGTCGTTATAAATTAAATGTTAGTTGGACTAATATTTAATCGTTGTTTTAATAAATAATTGGACTATATATTCAAACTATTCATTTATAGTTGATTTTATAATTGGATTATAGTAATCAATATAATTGATTTTAAACTATTAAATTATAGTTGATTAAATAGTTGGACTATTGTAATCATTATAATAAATAGTACCTTAATCGTTGATTAAATAGTTGGACTATTAGAATCAAGATAAAATTGAAAGATTGACGTTTAATACATAATCCTAGGGAAAATGTATTTAAATGGTTTAATTTTCAAATTGGGAATAAATTTCAGGATGGTCCTAGAAAATAATAAGTTACTTTATTTGATAAAATAACATATTATGCCTAAGCCCGGAGTTAAGCAAACAGTAGAGCATAATCTTTGGAAGATTATGTGATGATAACTTTTAGTGCTTAATCAATTAAGCTTGTCGCAGTAGACTCCTTAATTTCTGAATCAGAACTAAGGATTAGATCCTTAAAGTATGATAATGAAATTGAAGGATCTTCATAAATCTGTACTTAGGTTTTAGAAGTACTAAAATTGCAATAATAACTCTTGGAGAAGTTAATGACTAATCTCAAGGAGATAAAGTCAAAGTTTGCAATTAGGCAAGTAGCGCAAGGCGCACAATACTTCGATATTCTAGAAGGCCAAGGCTTGGCCAAAGGCTTCTGGAATATTGAAAAAGGGCAAAGGAAAAATCATTATAATCTTCTAGGAAGATAAATGACATATCCCAAAATGTCTGCCTCATTGTGGCAAACGGGATCGCGGAAGCGTGACTGCCGTTTGGACAAAGCAGAAATGAAGGAATTGAAGAACGAGCAAGGCTCTGACTTCAAATATGTTTGTCAACATTATGTTCACTACTAGTATTAACATTGGATTTTAGATACTTAGTGTGGTACATAAATATGTATTGATGATCAAAATCTGTTTTGAACAAGATACTGACTTCAATTGAGATTCATCTGCGATTGGAAACGGGACGAATGTCGCTGTTTTAACCGTAGATACCTAAGTTTATGAACTACTTTCGGGTATGTACTTAAATTAGGAAACTGTTATAATGTAACTAGTTTGACTAGAAACATTATCTTTATATCAGTGTTTAACCCGCTGCGGGTGAACCTTTATATTCTAGAACACTAAAGTGTTTTATTATATAAAGATGATATTGAGATAAACACATTAGATGTGAATAACAGAATTTATATTTTGAATATAAATAAATCTCAAACGTATAACATGACAAACAAATAGCTCAAACTGATTTGATCAGATGAAACTAATTGTGGCATTGTTGTCTGAGACACAATCAAACAAGACTCGTATATCCACACTTTTGAAGAGTGGGTACTAGGACTAATTTGATTCTATTCAAATAAAGTCTACGAATCTAGTTTATTGGGCAAAGTGCCTAAAACACTATTTACTTGGTAAAAGTGCAAATGCCACCGATCTGTTAGCCCTAGTTCATAGTGAAGCAAGTGGGCCCATGTCTAGCTAGGCTAGAGTTGGGTATGAATATTTCGTGAACCTATACGGATGTGGCATCGCGTTATGGTTATGTGTTTCTTTTGAAACACAAATTGGAAAATTTTAAAGTTTCGACACGAAATAGACAAACAGATCGGCTGAAGTATTAATCGTCACGGTAAGACCGTAATGAAAATACTTAAACAATAAGTTTCTAATATACTTGAAAGAGTATAGTATTCTTTCAATGAGGACTCCTCCCGGAACACGTCAAGTTGACGGTGTGTCCGAACAGGATAAACCGAATCTTGTTGGACATGATTAGGTTAATCATGAGTCGCTCTGAGCTACCATTTTCTTCAACGGATAAGCAAAACAGTGCATAACTTATTTAGAATAAGGTTTCATAAAAGTCTATTTGACATATTTCATATTAGATATGAATAGGAAAGAAACCGGGTTTCACATTCCTGAAAAATTTGGGAATGCTAGGCATATGTTTAGAAGATACCAAACTAGAACCCAAATTGGATAAGTGCCAATTGTAGGTTATCCTAGGGATACCATAAGTATAGTACTTATACAACTCACAAGAAAACAATGTAATTGTTGCTCGTCATGCGGAATTCCTAAGAGGAATATCGATATGCTGTGGTAAGTGGGAGGATGGTAAAACTCGATGGAAATCAGAGTAATACTATTCAAGGCACCGACTCCTAATGGAACATAAATAGTTCATCAAGGATGGAACTATTACCATTAATCTTAGAATACACAAGAACCGCGTTTAGTCGGAGAGAGTCAGAAAATAACTTGGGGTATGGGTCTCACCTAATAAAGATGTCCATCTTATTGAGGTATACCAACTGACTACGTATGATGAAGTGATACAAGGTATCGACTCTCTATTATGAAAAAGTGTCATAAATCCGAAATGGATTCCATGTATATCAACAAGTTTGGATACTAGTTGATGTACCGCAAGACATTGTGCCTACTGGTACTTTATAAGTCTTCGAGGAAGACATATATGGAAGGCAACATACCAACGTATAAAGCTAGGCTTTTAGCGGAAATGTATCGTTATCAACATTGTGTTGATTACGATTCAACCTTTTATCTGTTGCCACAGTATATCCATTTGGATAATGCTTTCTAAAGTTGCGTGTTTCATTTATGAAATATAACAGCTTTAATGGAAAACCGCTTTCCTGAAAAGGAAATCTTTCGGAGGATGTTTATAACATCCTGACGATTTTGTCGTACCATAACTAGCAAACAAGGTTTGCAGGTTATTCGATCCATGTTTGGATTAAAGCAAGCATAGGTTCTTGGAATTATCGTTTTGATGTAATCATAATAGTTTATGATTTAATTCAAAACGAAAATGATTCTTGTGTATATAAGATGGTTAGTGGGAGTGCACTGACAGTGGCTGTCCTATAAAATAATGATAAATACGTCATTTCTTGGAAATGATATTCCCATAAAATAACTATCGGCGAAAGCTTGGCTTTCGAAAACTCTCAGTGGAATCGTACATTGAAAAATGTACGCTACCTGGTGTCTCATACGCTTTGAGCATATGAAGTCACAAACAGGCCAATCCAAGTGATAGTCACAGGATTGATGTTAAGAACATCCGTTAGTATCTAAGAGAACTAAGGATGCTGTCTTAGTCTATGGAGATTGAGAACTTGAAGTGACTGGGATCACTTTAGCAAGTTTCATAAAACCGATAAAACGACTAAAAGTCGCAAACGGTACTACACAGTTTGAATAACGGAACAGTAAGCTGGAAATCTTCCAAGCAAGATAATACTACCGAATAAAAAACAAATACGGGTTATTGCTGCAGCTGAAGCGGCAATAGAAGCCTTCTAGGTCGATAAACAAATCTAATCAGATTAGATATAGTTCTGTTAGCAAAGCCTTCTATGCTATACTATTTGCTTAATTCCGGGCTTAGGCATAATAAGTTATTTTATCAAATAAAGTAACTTATTATTTTCCAGGACCATCCTGAAATTTAATTCCCAATTTTTGAAAATTAAACCATTTAAATAAATTTTCCCCAGGATTATGTTTTAAATGTCAATCTTTCAATTTTATCTTGATTTTAATAGTCCAACTATTTAATCAACGATTTAGGTACTATTTATTATAATGATTACAATAGTCCAATTATTTAATCAACTATAATTTAATATATTAAAATCAATTATATTGATTACTATAATCCAATTATAAAATCAACTATAAATGAATAGTTTGAATATAGTCCAACTATTAATTAAAACAACAATTTAAATATTAGTCCAACTAACATTTAATTTATTTGACGAATGATATTTGTTTTGAGCGCGTATGGCAAGTAATTAAACGAATATTGCAAATTCAATTCTTGCCTCCCACTATTTTTTGGCGAGCCTCTAACCCTCTATCGAGTACTCGGGAAACCGTGTTTCCTAGCGGACTAGGATCCCGTTAAATATCACACAATTTTGACTTTGGCCAACAAATTGTATGATAATTAACTAGGTAGATCTCTAAGATCGATTGGATCCAATCCAATTCCTAGATCCGTAGGGGGACATCCAAGTCCGAAACATGTATCTTATATATGCCAATACATCCAATGTATTACCTAACCTTTTTCCTCTGAATCAACTAAGCCTTGGCTTTGGCACAACAAACTTAGTGATCCCAGTTAAGCGCGACCCATTGACCATGGAAAGCTTCGTAATCAATGTCGATGGACAAGAAGTGGTCTTGACTTTGGCCAACAAACCACAACTTGGATAAGACACCAATATGGAACAAAGCGTTCGTTATTCAAACACATCCTCGACGAACAAATGCCTTGACTTTGGCCAACAAGCCAATGCCAGTTTCGGATCTTGAGTGAGAATCACTCAATAGAAGGAAAAACGCTTAATATTGTTTGAAGGTTTTTCACGTGCAAATGGCAACCAATTTATTATCTTTGTTAAGGTCTTATCATCATACACCCTTAAACATGCATTCTAAACACATAATAAAGCGCATATGAATAAAATAATAATGATATGCGGATGGATACTTTACACATTTATCCTAGATCAAATCTCTCCATTTCTCTCTCCCGCTAGCACATGTATTAACTTCTACCCGTTACACTACACTTCTAAAGAAACCTCATTTACATTGAGGGGAATAGGTGAGAAGAGAATACAAAGAATATGGAGGTGATAAGGCTGGACACGCAGGTCCAATTAATAAATCAAATTTATTACAACAATTTCTAAAATTACCCCACCCATCTAATATCCATCTGATGTACATTATTCATGCATCACAATCATGTATTCATTAATTAATCTGATAATTAATGACCATCCAATGTTCAAACAATGATTTGATTTTGCTCGAGTCAAACTCGTTATGCGAATAAATACTTAAAGTACGAATTCTCGAATTAAATTAAACTACATAATTAAATCCAATTTAATATGTATTTAATACTAACTCATTTATTTAATTCCAAATTAAATATTACACTTTATTAATAAACCTTTACGATTTAAATTCCAAATTAATCGTTACGGGTCTCAAAGCCCGATTAACGTCCAACGTCAATTTAATTAAAGTCCAATGGGCTTTCAATTAATTTCTTAAGGCATGGACTTTTGGTCAACTTGGGTCAAACCCAATAACCAAAGCCCAATCAAGGAATAACCCCATAAGCCCAGAAATCAATTTAGGCCCATTAGGCCCAATTAAACTTTAAAGGTCCATTAAGTGTCATTTGGGTTTTATGGAAGCGGTTTTGGGCCCAATTGGATCCAACCAATTTAGCCTAAACCCATCTTGGTACAACCAAGCCCAATAAGCCCATTTACAACATAACAAGCCCAAATCCAATTTTAAGCCCAAAATAATTAAATTACAAAAAATTCCAAATTCCCAATTTAATTACATAAAGTGTATTACACAATTAATTACCGAAATCAATATTTCCAAAACATCAAATTAGCCCAATTAATCATGCTTATCATTATTAAATCATGTCCAACACAATTTAACAAAAATCAAACCCAAATCACATGCTATAACTCTCGGCAATATAGGGATTTTCATATCAATTCCGAATTCAATCCAATCAAATCCAAATTAACATTAAATCCATATTTCCAATTGATTCAAGTCATCCAATGATCAAAAATCAAAAAATCACCAAGACCATTAGGGCTTCAAACTCTCGGCCAACCATAGCAAATTGGGGAAAATTAATCCAATTAATTTTTCAACAAATTGATCACATATAACTCTAAGTTATCCTTATACAAGCATATTCAAACAAACAATTTGCAAAAAACATGCTTAAATCAAAAAGCCCCAAATTTTAGTTAAGAACCCTAATTCATGTTTCATGCTCAAATGGCTCTGATACCATTGTTGGTTTCTATTAAGGTCCCAAGGATGAAATCAAGCATATAACACAAGTGAATACACAACAAAGTATGGCGGAATCATACTCACATTGAACGGATTGGATGCTACGAAGAACAAAAAAAATTATGCTCCTCACTTGTTGGTGAAGCTCTCGGCCATGGTGGGGTTTCTTTGTGCTCCATTTTCGGCTTTGTCCTCCAAGAAATCTTCAAGCTCCAAGCTTACAAAATGGATTCCAAGCTCACGAAATCACTACCATATCACCTTGGTTTGTCTCATAGAGTGTGCTAGCACTTTTATCTTGCAAAAAAATCATTCATTTTTTCCTCTTAGCTCACGGTTTGAGCTGAAACCAGTGAAGGGAAAGACAATGGCAGTGGGCGAGAGAGAGAAGAAATGGTGAAGAGAGAGTAAAGTGTTTTTGGCTCCCAAAAACCGTCTGTCAAGAGAGGGAAAATGAAAAAGTGTAATAGGTTTTATATTTCCAAAATTAATTAACCATTTACCATTTTTCAATTTGTAAAAAAGTCAAAGGTATAAGCCTTTTAACTTTCCAACCACTCCAATCACTCACATCACTCAATCAAGTGACAACTTGCCACATCACTCAAAGTGACATTTGATTTGACGCTTGATGTGACTAATGATTTGACTTGCGTGCCGCACTCGAACTCGAAATGCGAATGCGCTCGCAAACAATCCCGGGCTCGGGTTCGCTAATTCTAAATTAACAAATTTTCCGTTGCGACGCAATTAAATGATTATGCCTAGCGAAATCACTATTCACGTCGCTAACGAATTAATTCTAAATTAACTCGTTCGCCCGAATTAAAATCTAATTTTAATTCTAGTCGAAATCCAATTTCGTATAATATATCGAATATATTATTTAATCGATTAATTCCAAATTAATCGTTATCTCTCTTTAATTGATATTTTATCCCAGATAAAATATCTTCGCAATTAATCCCAGATTAATTATCTCTCTCGTCTAATTAATCCCAGATTAATAAAGTGCGAGTCATACATCATTGGTGAATCTTCGGGAAGCGATCCATGAGATCCCCAGATATGTTGGCAGTAAATATGGTCGTCGGACTATCCGAACACGTAAGTACCTAGTACTACGTTTTACCGATTTACAAGACAAGGTTGGCTTCTAGCAAAGCGTCATGCCTACCCAATTCTCCAGAAACATGCTTACAGGAATAAACGATCTATATCAGGCGTAGTATATGTAGTATTGTGTATGTCGATCCAGTATCGGATGATCACGTGCTAGGCCTGGGGTTGGAATTATGTCTGCCCCGTATGAAGCACATGTCGGATGTCTGGTAACTAGTCTCTATAATCGGATAAACATGACCTTGTCATTTTATCCCGATAGCTGCAGCATTTAAGAGAACCAATCCCGTATCCTATGTGACCATCATCTCCCCTATGACTGGAGTGATACTTCCGTCTTGACATCACACCCAATACACTATGATTCTCGATATACCCAGAAGAGGCGTACACAGAAACCGGTTAAAGCCTTGGACGACCAAAACCAAAGCATATTGATTGTCATAAGTATTAGCGGTGCAAGTCTCAGGTTAAGACCAAATACACCTACCCTGATTTCGGACTTCCATAGACATATAGTCATACTACCAATGGAATTCCGAGGGGGTCTATCCAGAGCGAAGCTGTTTCCCGTACCATCGGTAAAACACAACCTCCTATTACACTTGCATGAGTATCCTATACCCAAATATATGAGAGCTATTCCGTTGTGCCCTCACAAATGCGCACAAGTGTAATACTAGTCTTTTACACATTTATCAATGTCCAATCTCGATAATGCTCTGACTAGGGATATTTAATGATTTATCCTTCGTGGACTGATACTGTCTCATATCATTCTCAATCCAGGAACAAATCATATGGACCTCCTATCATTTATATATCTTGGTGATTGACCGGCGTAAACACACACGTATAACACAAGCGCACGTATCGTTCAAGTAGTATAAAAATATCGATCCCACGAGGACTTAATTCCTACTGTTGTTATCAATTGTTGAATCTATTTATTTACAAATATCTAATTAAATTGGGAAGAGAATGATTGTTTGATTGGTTGAAAGTGGTTTTACAAAATAAATAAATAAATAAAAAGACAAAAGAAAATACTAAGGAAAAATAACAAAAGACACAAAGATCTAGGGTTGTGAATCCTTCTAATATCTTTTAAAAGATGAAGTGATTATTTTATGTTTGTGTAATAAATCAGTTTACTAACCTGGAACACTAAATTTTGCAAAAGCCTCTGTCGATGGTCAGACGCAAATACCCAATTTAACCCAATTGAACCATATGTCTATGTCAACCAAATTATCTGGATTCATTAAGTTTAAGTTCCAATTATGGTTACCCCCGCCCGACAGGTATATGTCTATTGTAGGCATTGCATTTTTGCATATCAGCCCAATGATGAGCCTCGAATGGAGGCACTACTTTTTAGTTGCGGAAGTTGCGGAAAGCGGTCGTCAGAAGGGAAGGGTCAAAAATTGACATTTTTATTGGTTTTGGTTCGCTTGTTCAAGCTTCGGGTTCGCTCGTTCGGTCTCAATTTTAAAATTTATCCTCAGCCCAGTTCATAATTATTTCCCTCCTTTCACGCCCATTCCAACAAAAAGCCATTTCTTTCTCCCAGCCTTGCCTCCCACGTGAAACAACTCCCCCCACTCCATAAACGAATCAAACACCACCATTTTTAAACCCCACGTAAGTACCCATTTCACATGCCACCCTAACAAACAAAAAAAGCCAAATAGCTCCCCACCTCCCACATGCCTTCTACTCAAAATTCAAGATCACCGAAAGCTCATTTGTTTTGTATCAATCTCCTCCAGTTTTCCTCCTCCTTTCACGCCAATCACACGTCACCTCACAAACCCCACACGTCTTCAACCCTTTTTGCACCCATGCATGCACCTGCCAGCTCACGCACATTCAATATAAAACAGCCCTTCTCACGCCCCATGGGGCAGCCACCATTCTTCACTCTCTCCATAAATTGGAACCCTCACGTAGCAGCCCCTTTGACAATTAGCCAAGAACAACCCTCAAGCCTTTCACGCACATGTAACCACACGTCCCAGCCACACGCATAATCTTCCCATTTCACGCCACTCTAAACAAGCATCATCCATATAACCCTGATCCACGTGAACCACCATCAAACCAGCCCTCAATCACGTCCACAATCAACCCCTTCTCATCAGCCACAAACTCATATAACAAACTGAACCTTCATGCCTCTTACGCACACACTGCACAGTCTCACTGCCACCTAGCACCCAAATAACCCTTGCACATCACGCTTACAAACGCACTCAATTACAGTCCCTTCACAAAGCCAAGCCATCAGCCAACTCACGTTAACTCCACTAAACTCCCCCCTCATGCTCTCGGCAGCAGCCCTCACACGCAGATCACACACTCTCCACGTAAATCCTCATCACTCACAACCCATTGCTTCATAACAAGAAACCTTCAAACAGCCATCTAGCAGCCCTCTCATTCTCAAATCAAACAACACACACGTGAAAACCTCACTGCACCTCACCACAGCAGCTCACGCCACTGCAGTCCCATGTGCAGCCCCTTTACCGAACCCTAACTGCACCCAAACAACACCTTCACTCACTGTCCTTAACCTTCACGCCCATGCGAATGATAACCCTAAAACAGTGTGTAAATCACCCAAAACCGAGTCCAAGAATTACACCCAAGACTAACCCTCAATAAACACCAAAAACCCCCCGAACAGCAGCCCTATAGCACCGAAAATGGCCTGAAAACAGCGAAGAAAATACAGGAAAAATGGAGTGAAAACAGAGAAAATAGTGAACCTGTGAAAACAGCAGAATTAGTGAACCTGTGAAAACAGTAGAAATAGCGGACTAGTGAAAGCATCGAAACGATATCCCTACCGGTACCGTGGAACGCACTCCCGGAAAGCGACTTAAAAGGTAAGACCTGAGGGCACCCTTTTATTTATTATCCTTTATTTTTTAGTTATTTTAATACTTTATTTCGCATGAGTATTGTGAATTGGTGCATGGTGTGATTCCCGGGTGAACAGAATATGTGTTCTCTCTTGTGGTATATCGGATGGAAACCCGGACGTAAATTCCGTAGCCGAATCCGAATGGACGGTATTGCGGTTTGCACTCGGGATACAATTCCACGTATCACTTGAGAGACACACGTATTTCATTTCATCCAAACCTTGTATTTGAGCATGATTAGGTTGCTAGTATGTTGTTTATTCCTTAAGCATGATTAGGTTGTTAGTATGTTATTTCCCTATGTTTGTTATAGTTATTTACTTCGCAATAGGAGTTTTATCTATGTTTGTTTAGGTTGTTGTTTAGTTTTCATGTTTGATAATGTAACATGTTCGTTGTGTGATATTGTATGTTTACCTTTATGAACGTGAATTAGATCTAGGTTAATCTCAGACATGTATGTTGTGTAGACTTGGTTAAATTATTGCACGAATCCGTTCATTACAAGTGGCATAAGTAAGGGACCATTCCGAACCCAACGGTTTGAGGTCTTCCCTTGCGAGGGGTAAGTGCGGGCTTAAATCATTTTCCCAGTTCACACGGGTGGCGACTCCATTTTATTTCTCCAGTTTAGTCCCCCGCGGCTACTCCGTACTCCCGACCGGGCCGCGAGCCCGGAACATCGTCGTCCATTTCTGTGTCTTACAGTCTGGCGACTCCATTGGGGATAGAGAATCGGCCCCGAAATAATGTCTTGTAATGTTTGGATTTGTGTTTTAATTAACCATGACTACTGTGGGTTTAAGGAGTTTAATCAAAGGCATTGTTAAAGCTAGGTGATGGTTTGGTGTCTTCCTTCACTCACTACCTTTCTATAAGGAAAAGCTGTGAAGGCACCTAGATAATCATCACCCGTAGCTTGTTGTGATAGACTAGTTTGGAGGACTCGTTTTTTATTCCTGTTGTGATAGACTAGTTTGGAGGACTCGTTTTTTATTCCTGTCACCAAGCGATAAGAGCCTAAGGGGCTTGGGTATTTAAGAGAGCCTCGCTCCACCCTCCCTCTGGGGAATCTACAACGGGAAGTCCATTCGACAGTTAGTCACACACCATAACTTGTTGGCACGTACCATAAGGTATAAAAAAGGTGCGCTCACTTGGTCGCTTGAAACCTTGAGTGGGGAGTCCTAGTTGTGGGCAATCCTTCATCAGCAGGAGCCTTTATTTACACTCTTGAAATCTACACATGAACCTTAGTTTTGTGACCCTTAGAAATTGTTTATTTATGCTTGTATTTGAGACCATTGTCATTTGGAATCAGTTGGACTTTTTGTCAAGAGACATAAACTTGTTGGGCCATTTAAACAGGGACAAGTTCATGTCCTTTGACAATTGGGCCAAAAGCTTCTAAAATGCCGAGGGGCCATTTTGTGTTTAGGCCTCTTATTATTTGAAGTCGTTTAGCCATGTTATCGCAAAAGTATAAACTTGTTGGGCCTTTTCAACTGGGACAAGTTTTCACCGCGCAATGATGTGATTGAATGCTTTAAAATGATGATAGGCCAACTTATATATGTATTTTCCGCATCACACGCATCTCACGCATTTCATGCATACACGCATCATGTTAACCTTTTTGTGTCTTAAAAGCCATCATAGATTCCCGTTGGGCTAGGAAAGCAGAGAGACTCGTCAAGAGACCGTCAATCAACATGAGCAAATTAGCAAACGAGAGTTCCTGCCTGGATCAATTGGAGATTAAAGTAACTGAAATTATTGAGATGTTGCAAGTTCTGACTAATGTTGTGGCCAATTTGACCGTACCCGGTATAACCGATAACAGAAAGTTGTACAATCAGAATGGAAAGACCATCGGGGAATCCTCGGAAGAGGCAAGCAGAAAAGACAGGATAGCCATTCAGAAATTGGGAAACGGAGTAGTGAAACTGTCAGACTTGGAAGGGAACGAGTTCACCGAGCCGATCAATGTCGACAGATTGAAGCTGTATTTAGCCTGAGGAAGAGAAGACTGAGCAGTCACCAGGGGAATTGGCGGAAGGCCTAACCCAACGGGATAGGAAACATATCCATGCATGCATACACGTAACGTACTTGCAATTCTTGTGTTTTTCTTATGTTTGCAGGTTTTAAAAGAAAGAGAGAACTAGCAAGGGACGACCAGAGACATATGGCGCCGAGGAGCACAATGAGGGTCTCACCCATCATGAACAGGGATGACCTCTACACTTGCATACGCATACATTACATGCACACATCTTTATTCTATTGTCTTGTATTCGCAGGTTTAAAGGAGAAAAAAAGAAAAAGAAAGCGACAAAGATCAAAAGGTGACACAAGCACTGAGGATGACATTGAAGACACGTTGACAGATGGATTTCGGTCTTGTCTAGCTGAAGACGATGAATTTAGTGCTAACAGGGAGGCAACCCATACACTTTGTTGTGATGAAAAGAAAGCGGCAAAGATCAAAAGGTGACACAGGCACTGAGGATGACATTGAAGACACATTGACAGATGGATTTCGGTCATGTCTAGCTGAAGATGATGAATTTAGTGCTAATAGGGAGGCAACCCATACACTTTGTTGTGATTTCTATTTTCATGTTTTGTGTATACATGTCGTAGAATTTTTTATTTTGTGTGTTATTTTGGTAGGTAAAAGCGAAGACATAGCATTTTAAGACAGAAGGAATGGTGCTTGGCAATCACAAAGATGGGAGCTAATTCATTAGTGGTGGCAGAGTAAAAGAAGAATTCATGAGACGCATCCTAATGAACTTATGCCAAACAAGAGGCGTATTGAGTACATAATTCCTTTGCTTTAATTATTGCTTTGATTTGCCTTCTTTTGTTATTTTCTGTTATTTTCGTGGACAGGATCCACAACTTTTGACCTTTTAGGACTTCTTTTGGCATTTTCTTTTATTTTCGTGGATGGAATCCACGACTTTTTGACATTTCACGATTTCTTTTGTTGTTTTTGTAGACAGGATCCAGTGACCTTTTGACTTCTCGTGACCTCTTTTGTGGTTTAGCTAACCACCATTCGTTGAAAGGTATTAATATAATTATTACTCATCCCTTTTTAAGTACTATAAATTCAGCTCAATATTTCTCTCCTCAACACATTCAAATATACATCCGAGTAAAAGAGAGAAAATGGAAGCCACTTCAAGAAGACGAGTTGAAACCATTTGTGTGTTTTGCGGTACCAGTGTGGGTACTAAACCGCAATACATAGAGGCAGCACAAGAATTGGGTCGAGTCATTACTGGACGGAATATACACTTAATATACGGTGGAGGCAATCTTGGACTGATGGGAATTGTTTCAAAGGCTGTACATGACGGAGGCAGTCCAGTTCTGGGAATCATCAAAAAATCTTTGGCGGAGGCGAATCTGATAGGACCATCAAACGGAGAAGAATTGATCATGCCGGGAATGTCAGAGCGACTGGTGGAAATGATTAACCGTGAAGATGCTTTTATTGCTCTACCAGGAGGCTTGGGCACGTTGGAGGAAATTTTTACAGTGCTATCTTGGGCGAACCTGAACATACACCAGAAACCTCTTGGATTGTTTAACGTTGATGGATTTTATGATTTTCTTTATGTGTTTCTTGAAGACAACCGAAGAAATGGGTTCGTAACAAAACCTGTGAACGAACTCCTTTTCACAGCCAGAACTGCCCAAGATTTAATTGACCAAATCTTGGCCTTTGAACCGCATGTGGACCCTATCCTTCCGAGATCAAATGGTCCGAGGACGATCGTGGTAAAAAGCGTAAACTGAATCTGGATCTTAACATCTAAGTCTTCTGTATTAGCATCTTGTTTATTTTGCGTTATTTAAATAATAAATAAAAATGAAAAAATGAAAAAGATGAGTGAGAGAAGTCTTTGATAGTTAGACATATGTCCAGTGATGACATTGAATGCTGTAGGGAGAAACCCTAGAAACGATAAATGCGAGACACGCTCTCTTCCGATATTCCGAATGGATTGATCTCAGTTAGACTCACGAGCACTTGATTACAGGATCCTAGCAGTAGAAACCTGAGTAGTTATCGAGGTGACTAGTTGAAGAGATGACGGATCGGTGAATGACCGTTTGCCTGGGTGTCCACCATGATTTACTGATGCTATGATATATGATATGGTTGGAAATAAAGAAAAAAGTCTCTGAAATAGAAAAAAAGAAAAAAAAATAGACCACCTATAACCGATAAGCGTGAAGCTACCCATGGGCGAGTATTAGGACCACCATGAGGAGAAATGCTACCTTAAAGGGTAGGTGTGTCAGAAAAGAAAAGAAAAGAAAAAAGAAAATCCAAAATGAAAAGAAAGAGACAAAAGAAAAAAGATGAAAACCATATCATGTTGAGTATGCTGAAGTAATCACAGAATATGATTAAGACGTCCAGGTTGGTTAGACCCACTGGTTCGATTCTCTGAAACGAAATCACCAAGTTGGCTTACTTAAGGACTAAGCTGCGAAAGAACCTTAGCACACACACACTAAGAGTCTAGTTCAGATCACCCATTCAGACAATCGAAATTGAGTGTATCAATTACTTTGAAGGTTCTCTGGTTTCGACACGGAGCATTCGTTGAGGACAAAAATATGTTTAGCTATCAGGATTGTCTCGAGGAGAGCAGTATAGTTTGAAATAAATCATTCACATAAGTATTAGTCTTTGTTGAGTATGGCAATCTGGGGGTGAGGCCCACATCACTATCAGTCTTCGTCAGGTACGGCAATCTGGGGGCGAGGCCCACATCATCAGTATCATCCTTGCCGAGTATGGCAATTTGGGGGCGAGGCCCACATCATTATCAGTCTTTGCCGGGTATGGCACTCTGCGGGTTAAGGCCCACATCACTATCAGTCTTTACCGAGTATGGCACTCTGGGGGCGAGGCCCACATCATTATCAGTTTTTGCCGGGTATGGCACTCTGCGGGTTGAGGCCCACATCACTATCAGTCTTTACCGAGTATGGCACTCTGGGGGCGAGGCCCACTTCATTATCAGTCTTTGCCGGGTATGAAACTCTGCGGGTTGAGGCCCACATCACTATCAGTGTTTGCCGGGTATGGCACTTTGGGGGGCAAGGCCCACATCTTTGTCAGAATCAGTTTTGCCGGGTATAGCACTCTGGGGGGCGAGGCCCATATCTTTATCAGGATCAGTCCGGCCGGGTATGGCACTATAGGGGCGAGGCCCACATCTTTGTCAGAATCAGTTTTTCCGAGTGCGACACTTCGGGTACGGAGACACAGTATCAGTTTTACCAGGTATGACATTCCAAGTATACAGTATCAGTTTTGACGGGTATGGTAATCCGAGAATGGAGCAGAGTCCGAGAATGAACAAACTGAGAATGGTAATCTGAGAATGGAGCAGAGTCCGAGAATGGAACGCGATTCGAGAATGGACCACTTCACAGTAACGGTTCGAGAATGGACCACATCACAGTAACGGTTCGGGAATGAACCGCCCCACACGATAACAGTATGTTGAAATGAACCATCACATCATCAATATCTGTTTCGGGGATGAGTCCTAGGGCCGAGGCCCACATCAGCTTCAACATCAGTTTTCAGAGATGAGTCACAGGGTCGAGGCCCACTTTAGCTACAGTATCAGTTTCGGGGATGAGTCCCAGGGTCGAGGCCCACATCTATTACAGTATCGATTTTTGGGATGAGTCCCAGGGTCGAGGCCCACATCAGCATCAATATCAGTTTCGGGGATGAGTCCCAGGGCCGAGGCCTGCAGCAGCATCAGTATCAGTTTGGGGCGAGGTCCATATCAGTATCAATTTGGGGCGAGGCCCATATCAGTATCAGTCTTGGGGCGAGGCCCACATCAGTATTAGTTTGGGGCGAGGCCAATATCAGTATCAGTTTAGGCGAGGCCCATATCATATATCAGTTTGGGGCGAGGCCCACATCAGTATCAGTCTGGGGGCGAGGCCCATATCAGTATCAGTTTGGGCGAGGCCTACATCAGTATCAGTCTGGAGGCGAGGCCCATATCATTATCAGTTGTGGGGATGAGTCCCAAGGCCGAGGCCCACGTCACCATCAGTATCTGTTGTAGGGATGAGTCCCAGGGTTGAGGCCCACATTCAGCATAAGCATCAGTATCGTTTGCGGAGATGAGTCCCGAGGGCGAGGCCCACATCAGCATTAGTATCAGTTTCGGGGATGAGTCCCAGAGTTGAGACCACACTAGCTACAGTATCAAGTTTTGGGGGGCGAGTCCCAAGGTCGAGGCCTATATCATCATCTTCAGAAGTTGGGGATGCATCCTAGGGTTGAGACCCACACCATCGTAAGTATATTCTATTTTGGGGATACGTCCCCGGGCCGAGGCCCATTTTGTCAGCGGTATTGGGATGCGTCCTAGGGTCGAGGGGCCCCGTTGTCGGTTGCAGTTATCGGGATGTGTCCCAGGGTCGTGGACCCACTGCATCATATTTTGGGGATGCGTCCCGGGCCGAGGCCCATTTTGTCAGTGGTATTGGGATGCGTCCCAGGGTCGAGACCCCCGTTGTCAGTTGCAGTTATCGGGATGCGTCCCAGGGTCATGGACCCACTGCATCATATTTTGGGGATGCGTCCCCGAGCCGGCCCATTTTGTCAGGCGGTATTGGGATGCGTCACAGGGTCGAGGCCCCCGTTGTCGGTTGCAGTTATCGGGATGCATCCCAAGGTCGTGGACCCACTGCATCATATTTTGGGGATGCGTCCCGGGCCGAGGCCCAATTTGCCAACGGTATTGGATGCGTCCCCGGGTCGAGGCCCCCGTTGTCGGTTGCAGTTATTGGGATGCGTCCCAGTGTCGTGGACCCACTGCATCATATTTTGGGATGCGTCCCGGGCCGAGGCCCATTTTTTGTCAGCAGTATTGGGATGCGTCCAGGGTCGAGGCCCCCGTTGTCGGTTGCAGTTATCGGGATGCATCCCAGGGTCGTGGACCCACTGCATTATTAATTTGGGGATGCGTCCTAGGGCCGAGGCCCAATTTGCCAGCGTTATTGGGATGCGTCCCAGGGTCGAGGCCCCCGTTGTCGGTTGCAGGTATTGGGATGCGTCCCAGGATCGAGGTCCACTGTATCATCAGCTCGGCGGAGCAGCAGGTAAGTCAGGTGGCAGCTGGCGAGCCAGGTAAGTAAAAATGCATTGCATGAACTTTGAAAAGACTGTCATTGTCACACACTGCACAGATCCCATCAAAGTGGGGGCGACTGTAGGCATTGCATTTTTGCATATCAGCCCAATGATGAGCCTCGAATGAAGGCACTACTTTTTAGTTGCGGAAGTTGCGGAAAGCGGTCGTCGGAAGGGAAGGGTCAAAAATTGACATTTTTATTAGATTTGGTTCGCTTGTTCAAGCTTCAGGTTCGCTCGTTCGGTCTCAATTTTAAAATTTATATCTCGGCCCGGTTCAAATTATTTCCCTCCTTTCACGCCCATTCCAACAAAAAAAAGCCATTTCTTTCTCCCAGCCTTGCCTCCCACGTGAAACAACTCCCCCCACTTCATAAACGAATCAAACACCACCATTTTTAAACCCCACGTAAGTACCCATTTCACATGCCAACCTAACAAACACAAAAGCCAAATAGCTCCCCACCTCCCACATGCCTTCTACTCAAAATTCAAGATCACCGAAAGCTCCTTTGTTTTGTATCAATCTCCTCCAGTTTTCCTCCTCCTTTCACGCCAATCACACGGCACCTCACAAACCCCACACGTCTTCAGCCCTTTTTGCACCCATGCATGCACCTGCCAGCTCACGCACATTCAATATAAAACAGCCCTTCTCACGCCCCATGGGGCAGCCACCATTCTTCACTCTCTCCACAAATTGGAACCCTCACGTAGCAGCCCCTTTGACCATTAGCCAAGAACAACCCTCAAGCCCTTCACGTACATGTAACCACACGTCCTAGCCACACGCATAATCTGCCCATTTCACGCCACTCTAAACAAACATAATCCATATAGCCACTGATCCACGTGAACCACCAGCAAACCAGCCCTTAATCACGTCCACAATCAACCCCTTCTGATCAGCCACAAACTCATATAACAAACTGAACCTTCATGCCTCTTACGCACACACTGCACAGTCTCACTGCCACCTAGCACTCAAATAACCCTTGCACATCACGCTTACAAACGCACTCAATTGCAGTCCCTTCACAAAGCCAAGCCATCAGCCAAATCACGTTAACTCACTAAACTCCCCCCCTCATGCTCTCGGCAGCAGCCCTCACACGCAGATCACACACTCTCCACGTAAATCCTCATCACTCACAGCCCATTGCTTCATAACAAGAAACCTTCAAACAGCCATCTAGCAGCCCTCTCATTCTAAAATCAAGCAACACGCACGTGAAACCTGAAAACCTCACATGCACTCACCACAGCAGCTCACGCCACTGCAGTCCCATGTGCAGCCCCTTTACCGAACCCTAACTGTACCCAACAACACCTTCACTCACTGTCCTTAACCTTCACGCCCATGCACACGCGAATGATAACCCTAAAACAGTGTGTAAAGCACCTAAAACCGAGTCCAAGAATTACAACCAAGACTAACCTCCTCTCAATAAACACCAAAAAACCCCCCGAACAGCAGCCCTATAGCACCGAAAATGGCCTGAAAACAGCGAAGAAAATACAGGAAAAAAATGGAGTGAAAACAGAGAGAGAAAATAGTGAACCTATGAAAACAGCGGAAATAGTAGACCAGAGAAAACAGCGAAAACAGTGAACCTGTGAAAACAGTAGAAATAGCGGACCAGTGTGAAAGCATCGAAACGATATCCCTTCCGGCACCGTGGAACGCACTCCCGGAAAGCGACACTTAAAAGGTAAGACCTGAGGGCACCCTTTTATTTATTATCCTTTATTTTTTAGTTATTTTATTACTTTATTTCGCATGAGTATTGTGAATTGGTGCATGATGTGATTCCCGGGTGAACGGAATATGTGTTCTCTCTTGTGGTATATCGGATGGAAACCCGGACGTAAATTCCGTAGCCGAATCCGAATGGACGGTATTGCGGTTTGCACTCGGGATACAATGCCACGTATCACTTGAGAGACACACGTATTTCATTTCATCCAAACCTTGTATTTGAGCATGATTAGGTTGCTAGTTTGTTGTTTATTCCTTAAGCATGATTAAGTTGTTAGTATGTTATTTCCCTATGTATGTTATAGTTATTTACTTCACAATAAGAGTTTTATCTATGTTTGTTTAGGTTGTTGTTTAGTTTTCATGTTTCATAATGTAACATGTTCGTTGTGTGATATTGTATGTTTACCCTTATGAACGTGAATTAGATCTAGGTTAATCTCAGACATGTATGTTGTGTAGACTTGGTTAAATTATTGCACGAATCCGTTCATTACAAGTGGCATAAATAAGGGACCATTCCGAACCCAACGGTTTGAGGTCTTCCCTTGCGAGGGGTGAGTGCGGCCTTAAATCATTTCCCGGTTCACATCGGGTGGCGACTCCATTTTATTTCTCCGGTTTAGTCCCCAGCGGCTACTCCGTACTTCCGACCGGGCCGCGAGCCCGGAACAGCGTCGTCCATTTCTGTGTCCTACATCTATCCTGTAAGGAAATCTATTAAAGGGTTATCTATCCTCAAGGAAGATCGTGGGCTATTAAGTCTAAGGCTGAAACCTAAAATCCCTATGTCTAGTTCATTTTAGATTTACCACATCAATCTTATTGGTGATCAGACAACAAGAAGCATTAAGCTTAAGACTTAATAAGTAAACCTTTAAATTACCCAAACTATAAAATAACCCCTTATAAAACCGGTGATATTAGAATTCATCACAACCCCAGATAACTACCACATAACTAGGGCTAGTAAAAACTTAAAAGTAAAAGACATAAAGTAAAAATACTGAAAAGTAAAAGACATAAAGTAAAAGCTGAAAAGTAAAATAAAATAAAATAAAATGCTAAGGTAAAAGGAATTACTTTTACTATTTACTATTTTAGATATCTCCCATAAAATAATATATAAACTTGTGATTCTTTTTCCAACCAGCCATATAGGCGGTAATCTAATTAAGTCAAATTAAGTTCGACCAGCCATAAAGGCGGAACCAAAATTAAATTACCAACCGACCAATCTGGCGGTATCCTTGTTTAGTCAGGTTTAAACCAGATTAAAATGAATTACAACCGACCAATCTGGCGGTTTCTTTTTAAGTCAATATTTTAAATAGTGAATATATTATTTTTAAGGGAGATTAATCTAAATAGTAACAGTAAAAGAATTAACTTTCACCCTAGCTGGGGAAGTTACCTTCTCATGGTGAATAATAAAAACTGTAAAAAGTAAAAAGTAAAAATTAAATTACTATTATTACAAAACGTAATTAAAATTATTTACAAAAACTAAAAAAACAAAAAAAACTAAAAACTAAAGAATCTAGAGAGAGAAACTCTCTCTTTAGATAGAATATAAGAGAGAGAGTGGTACAACTAAAACTGAAATTTGAAGCTCTATTTATAGGCCTCGGTGGGGTTCCAGCGTCGCGACGCCAAGGCCTCTGGCGTAGCTACGCCAGATTCTGTCGACGTGGCACGCTCTGGTTCGCCGGTTTGCAGATTCTGGATAAGCTGATAAGTGTGACACGTGGCGGCTTCTGATTGGTCGAGGAGATTCTTATCCGCCACATGTCAGATAAGGATTAGATACTCAATGATTGATGCTGACGAGGCGGTGACGTGGTAGTGATGTGGCGACATGTGGGAAAGAGACTGTCGGCACCGTAGGATTGCAACACGTGGCACTTCCTGATTGGCTGATGATGATGTGGCGGTGAGGTGGCAGTTTGACTTGGTCAACCTTGTGATGTGTCTGATGACATGGCAATGACGTGGAGTGACACGTGGCACACGTGGCGATGATGACTGTCGGCACCGTATGATGCTGACACGTGGCACGACGCATGTTAACAGATCAGCTGTGATGGTGACACGTGGCACGACGCACGTTAGCAAAGTCAAACTTTTCTCAGATTCTGATTTGGGGACCCGGCGCATGTTAGCACTGTTCGGCGCATATTAGGCGTCGTGACGCGGAAGGTCTTGGCGTCGCGACGCGGGAAATTTACTGAATTGCCATTTTGTCAAATTTTCTCTATTTTGGCCCCAAATTGCTTCCAATGCTTTCCCAACTTTATTTATTTGCAAAATAACACAAAACACATCAAAATGTTCACAAAAACCGAGAAACTATACAAAATATTAGGTTAAATGAGTAGGAAATAGTGATATAAATACCATTCATCAGTGATCTAATCACAAATGATAAGAGTGCAATCTCCTTTGTCACATAGTTAATTTGTACAACAACATCATGATCTGTACAAATAGTGACGCTATAGGTCATAATTGTCCAACAAAAATCGCTTTCCTTAAACAGAAACCTTTTGGAGGATGTTTACAACATCCTGACAGTTTTGTCGTACCAAAACAAGCAAACAAGGTTTGCAAGTTAAATCGATCCATTTATGGATTGAAGCAAGCATTGCGTTCTTGTAACTATCGTTTTGATGTAATCATAATGGTAAATGATTTAATTCAAAACGAAAATGATTCTTGTGTATATAAGAAGGTTAGTGGGAGCGCACTGACAGTGACTGTCCTATAAAATGATGATATATCATTTCTTGGAAATCATATTCCCATAAAACAATCGGTGAAAGCTTAGCTTTCATGAAAAATTCTACGTAGATTACTTGGGAGAGACAACCTTTATTCTAGTAATAAAGATCTACTGGGATAGATCTAAAAGTTGTTGGCACTCTCTGAGAACTCGTACATTGAAATATGTACGCGACCTGGTGTCTCATATGCTTTGAGCATATGGAGTCACAATTAGGCCAATCCAAGTGATAGTCACTGGATTGATGTTAAGAACATCCTTAAGTATCTTAGATGAACTAAGGATGATTTCTTAAGTTATGGAGAAGGAGAACTTGAAGTGACTGGGTTCACCGTTGCAAGTTTCCAAAACCGACAAGAACGACTATAAGTCGTAATAAATGGGTACTATATAGTTTGAATAACGGAATAGTGAGCTGGAAATCTTCCAAGCAAGATACTGTTGCCGAATAAACAACAAAAGCGGAATATTGCTGCAGCTGAGGCAGCAATAGAAGCCATTTGGATCTTAATAATCCTAATAAGATTAGGTGTAGTTATGTTAGCAGCTGAGCTATGCTACATCACAAGCTAAAGAATTATTGGTCTCATTAACGATCCAAGTATATACTTCAACTATTCATCTAATTCGTTCGGATCATACATCGTGGCGATGTGATGATCGAATAAATTGCATCATATGATAATTTTGTAAATCCGCTGACGAAAGCTTTTTCTCAGCAGAAGTTTGAGAGAACCGTACATAGTTCAAGTGTAGGACACTTGAGTGATTGGTTATAGGCCAAGTGGGAGATTGTTGGACAATTATGACCCATAGCATCACTATTTGTACAGAACATGGTGGTGTTGTACAAATTAACTATGTGACAAAGGAAATTACTCTTTTATCATTTGTAATTAGATTACCGGGATATATAAATGATAAAAGTCCATATGATTAGTTCCGGATTAATAAGATATGAGACAGTATTAATCCACTAAGGTTTAATCATTAAAATATCCCTAGTCGGAGTATTATCGAGATTGGACATCGATAATGCGAAATAGACTAGTATTGCACTTGTGCGTGTTATGGGAGCATAACGTCATAGTTCTCATATATTTAAGTATTGGATACTTATGCAAGTGTAATAGGAGATTGTGTTTATCGATGGTACGGAAACAGCTTCGCTCTGGATAGACCCCTCGGAATTCCATTGGTAGTATGACTATGTGTCTATGGAAGTCCGTATCAGGGTAGGTGTATTTGGTCTTAACCTGAGACTTGCACCGCTAATACTTGCGACAATCAATATAATTTGGTTTTGGTCGTCCAGGGCTTTAACAGGTTTTATGTCCGCCTCTTCTGGGTATGTTGAGAATCATAGTGTATGGGTGTGATGTCAAGATTGAAGTATCACTCCAGTCATATGGAGATGATGGTCCATAAGATACGGAACTAGTACTCTTTAGTACTGCAGTCATCAGGATAATATGACTAGGTCATGATTATCCGATAATAGAGACTAGTTACCAGAGATCCGACATGTGCTTCGTACGGGGCAGACACAATTCCAGCCCCAGGCCTAGCACGTGACATCTGATACCGGATCGAAATACGCAATACTACGTATACTACGCCTGATACAGATTACATATTCCTTTAAGAATATTTCTGGAGAATTGGGTAGGCACGGTGCTTTTCTAGAAGCCAACCATGTCTTGTAAATCGGTAAAAACGTAGTACTAGGTACGTACATGTTCTGATAGTCCGACGACCGGATTTACTGCCAACATATCTGGGGATCTCATAGGTCGCTTTCCGAAGATTCACCGATGACATATGACTCGCACATTATTAATATGGGATTAATTAATAGAGAGAGAAAATTAATCTAGGATTAATTACGGAGATATTTTATCTGGGATAAAATACTATTTAAAGAGAGAGAACGATTAATTTGGAATTAATTGATAAAATAATATATTCGATATATTATACGAAATTAGATTTTGACTCGGAATTAAAATTAGATTTTAATTCGGGCAAACGGGTTAATTTAGAATCAATTCGCTAGCGACGTGAATAGTAATTTTGCTAGGCATAATTATTTAATTAAATTTGATTTAATTACGTCGCAACGGAAAATTCGTTAATTCGGAATTAGTGAACCCGAGCCCGGGAATATTTGCGGGCCCACTCGCTTTTTCAAATCGAGTGGGGCCCACAAGTCACATCATGCGTCACATCACTAGTCAACTTTATCACTTTAATGTGATGGAAGTTGTTGGTTGATGGTTGAGTGCAAAAGCACTCAAATGTGATGGTTTGAATGACTAATACCATTTATTTAATTTTTGGTATATCATTTTGAATTGATTTTGAAATCAATTCAACCAACACAACTCTTTTTTTCTTCTCTCCATCCTCACGACACTTGGTGCCTTTTCTCTCAAAATTTCCTCTCAATGCCGAGAGCAACAAGGAGCAAAAGAAAGAATTTGTGGCAAATTTTTACAAGATGCTAGCACATCCAAGGGGTCAAACAAAGGTGATAGGGAAACCCATTCATGAGCATGAATGAAATCCATTCTCAAAGCTTGGAGCTTGAAGATCAAACATGGAGCACAAAAGAGGGGCATGTCCGAGAGCTTCAAGGAAAGAGCATAATTTTTTTTTTGTGTTGTACGCATCGCAAATCCGATCAAAGTGAGTATTTCCGCAACTTTACTTTGTTGTATTCGCACTTTTCATAGCTTAATTTGATCTTGGGATAAACTAAGAAAACCCAAAAATTTCAAGTAACCACCTAGGGAGCGTTGCTGGCATAAATACAAGTCTGATCGCCTAATGGATGAGATCAGAGTTTCCCAAGAAGTGGACCCCCAAATTCAGCAGATTAGAAGCAGATATAAAGTAAGTGGGAGATGATGAGTATTACTTAAATAAACGAGGGTCAATTTTAAAGAAAAATATGATTGTGGTTCCCCCAATTTAAGATTTGAGGCATTCGTTGTTGGAGAAGGCTCATGCTCATCCTACATCATGCATCATGGAATTACCAAGATGTACCATGATCTCAAATATCTTTACTGTTGAGACGTTATGAAGAATGATATAGCGGAAGTTCGTAACAAAATGCCTTACCTGTCAGCAAGTTAAAGCGGAACATCAGAGACCAACATGCAAACTTCAAAGTTTAGATGTTCCTGAATGGAAATGGGAGAAAATCACTATGGATTTCATGGTTGGGCTTCCACGTACCTCGAAAGGGTATGATTCTATGTTGGTGATTGTGGACAGGCTGACTAAGTCTGCGCACTTCCTTCCAGTCAAGACTAATTATTCATCAGCTCAGTATGTCAGACTATATCTGGATGAAATAGTTTCGTTTCATGGAATACCTATCTCAATAATCTCTGATCGAGGTTATCAGTTTACATCCAAGTTTTGGCAGTCATTTCAAGAAGCTTTGGGTTCCCAGCTACAGTTTAGTATGGCTTTCCACCCTCAAACGGATGGTCAGTTGGAAATGACCATACAGACTTTGGAAGACATAATACGAGCCTATGTAGTTGATTTTGAGGGTAGTTGGGACCAACATTTTCCACTTATAGAGTTTGCATATAACAATAGTTATCAGACAAGTATTCAGATGATACCTTTCGAGGCTTTGTATAGTCGGAAATGCAGATCTCTGGTATGATGGTTTTAAACTGGAGAACAAAAATTACTTGGACCCGATTTAGTACAAGAAGCAGTAGAGAAAGTGAAGTTGATCAGAGAAAGGATGAGGACGGCACAGATTTGTCAGAAAACTTAGATCGCTGAAGAAAATATCTAGAATTTTAGGTAGAGGACTTGGTGTTCTTGAAGGTATCTTCTTTTAAAGGAGTGATGAGATTTGGCAAGAGGGGTAAGCTCAGCCCTAAGTATGTCATATAATTTCAAATCCTTCGTAGAGTTGGAGGGTGAGCATATGAACTGGCACTTCCACCCAGCATGGATAAGATACATCTAGTTTTCCATGTTTCTATGCTACGCAAGTATTTGCATGATGAATCTCATGTGTTAGAGCCCCAAGTAGTTGATGTTCACCAAGACTTATCATATCTAGAGGAGCCAGTAGCAATCGTGGATAAAGAGACGAGGAAATTGCGATCTAGGTGGATTCCCTCCGTTAAGGTGGTTTAGCAGCACTACAAGGGACAAGAATCTACATGGGAGCCAAAAGAAGCCATGAGATAGCAATATTCTCAGCTGTTCACCGAAAAGGCATGTTCCATACTTTTTAGTGTGTTGATTCAAGGGCGAATCATTTTTAAGGGGGGAGAATTGTATTGACTCGGATTTCACAACTCAACCAAAGTCATAACTTGGTGACTTAGATAAATTTTCTCTGAGCATTAACAAAAATTTTAAATGCGACTTAGTGGGCCCAACTTAAGTCAAGCCCAATTAGCTTTATTGTAAAATAAGGGCCATAACCAAAATTAAGATGGGTTGTTGTAGCAACAAGTTAAAGCCCAACAGAGTTCACAATTTTGGCCCAAGTCCCCCATTTTTCTAGAAAAGTCCATAAATTTCAAAACTCTTCTTACCATTAAAAAATGGTTAAAGATAAAAAAAAAAAAAGAGGAAAGGAAACAAAATCTTCATTTCCACCCCTCTTGGCAGAAAATACATAGGAGAACAAATGAGGAATTTCCATTTTCTCTAGCAAATTTTCAAGATAACCTAAAGCAACCCATCACCAAACAAGTTTAGGAAGGAGGAAATGAAGGCTTGGATATTTCTTTTATGTGGAAGATTATCATTGCTTGAGGTAAGGGAAACTTGACCCAAATCTTGATATGTTGATTTTTTATGAATTGATGATTAATGAGTGTGGTTGGCTTTTGGTTAATGATGTTTAGATGATTATTGAGTTAGAAAAATAATGATTGTGAGAAATCCCCAAATTATGAAATCCCTAGGCATGAAACTAAGGTTGAGTCTATGGAATCGATGTTGAGATGATGTTAGAGGGTGAGTGATATTGTAGCTTGAGTGTGATGTTGTAGAATTTGAGAGTGAAGATGGAGAATTGGTGTTGGCCCTGAAATTGGGCGAGCGTAACGATGCTCAACACCGTATGTCACAATGCGCAACAAAATAATGTTATCTGCCTAGTTTTATTTTTATGAGCGTCGCGGAGCGTAATAATCTGGTGCTCTCTGCCTCAATTCTGAATTTTTGGAAGTCACGACGCTTAACACTTAGCATCGCGAAGCGTATGGGTGTCGCGACGCGGAGTATTTGGCATCACGATGCGGAACCATCAGATGCTCACTGCCTTGGCTACTTGTGTGAGCGTCGCGACACCCATAGGTCAGTGTCGCAACGTGACACACTCAAAAAATGGTCTTTTACTCCCAAGTATAAGAGTGTCGAAGTAATAAAATAACCCGGTAAGTCCGGGGTCGATCCACATGGAATGGATTTAGTAAAATAGAATGATAAGTAGAGCGAAAAGAAAAAAGGTTTGATTTGTTGAAGTTGTTGGAAACTTTTAAGTGAAAATACAATAATAAAGTGAAATGCTAGAGTTAGGGGATCCATCTTTAATATTTCAAATCTAGAAATCTCACTTAATTATAATATATAAATTGTCCTTGTTGTGGGACAATTATGACCCATAGCATCACTATTTGTACAGAACATGGTGTTGTTTTACAAATTAACTATGTGACATAGGAAATTGCTCTTTTATCATTTGTAATTAGATTATCGGGATATATAAATGATAAAAGTCCATATGATTAGTTCCTGATTGATAAGATATGAGACAGTATCAATCCATGAAGGTTTAATAATTAAATATCCATAGTCGTAGTATTATCGAGATTGGACATCGATAATGCGGAATAGACTAGTATTACACTTGCGCGCGTTGTGGGAGCATAACAGTATAGTTCTCATATATTTGGGTATAGGATACTCATGCAAGTGTAATAGGAGGTTGTGTTTACCGATGGTACGGAAACAGCTTCGCTCTGGATAGACCCCTCAGAATTCCATTGGTAGTATGACTATGTGCCTATAGAAGTCCGAATCAGGGTAGGTGTATTTGGTCTTAACTTGAGACTTACACCACTAATACTTGCGACAATCAATATACTTTGGTTTTGGTCGTCCAGGGCTTTAACCGGTTCTGTGTACGCCTCTTTTGGGTATATTGAGAATCATAGTGTATTGGGTGTGATGTCAAGATGGAAGTATCACTCCAGTCATAGTGGAGATGATGATCACGTAGGATACGGAACTGGTGCTCTTATATGCTGCAGTTATCGGGATATTATGACTAGGTCATGTTTATCTGATTATAGAGACTAGTTACCAGAGATCCGATATGTGCTTCGTACGGGGCAGACACAATTCCAGCCCCAGGCCTAGCACGTGACATCTGATACTGGATCACAATACACAATACTACGTATACTACACCTGATATAGATTACATATTCCTTTAAGAATATTTCTGGAGAATTGGGTAGGCACAGTGCTTTGCTAGAAGCCAACCATGTCTTGTAAATCGATAAAAATATAGTACTAGGTACGTACGTGTTCGGATAATCCGACGACCGGATTTACTGCCAATATATCCGGGGATCTCATGGGTCGCTTCCCGAAGATTCACCGATGACGTACGACTCGCACATTATTAATTTGGGATTAATTAATTGAGAGAGAAAATTAATCTGGGATTAATTACGGAGATATTTTATCTGGGATAAAATATTATTTAAAACAGAGAGAACGATTATTTTGAAATTATCGATATAAAATAATATATTCGATATATTATACGGAATTAGATTTCGACGTGGAATTAAAATTAGATTTTAATTCGGGCGAACGAGTTAATTTAGAATTAATTCGCTAGCGATGTGAATAGTAATTTTGCTAGGCATAATTATTTAATTAAATTTGATTTAATTACGTCGTAACGGAAAATTCGTTAATTCAGAATTAGCGAACCCGAGCCCGGGAGTGTCCGCGGGCCCACTCGCATTTCGAATTTAAGTGCGGCCCACAAGTCACATCAAACATCAAATCATTAGTCAATCAAGTGATGGAAGTCACATCACTTTGAGTGAAGTGATGCTTGTCATCATTGATTCATATGAATAGTTGATTGTGGTTGTTGAATGCATTTAATGCCATTTTTCCCTCACTTTTGCTTTTTGTTTTTTGGAAAAACAAATACAAAATGTGTAGTGTAGTGATTTTGGTATATGTTTTATTAGGATTTAGAAACCAAAATACAAAACAAACCTCACTCTCTCTCTCTTCTCCTCTCCCATTTTCGACCAAGGGCCAAAATTTCTTCTCTCTTTCTCCTTCAAAGCCGAGAGATGCAAGAAGCTTTAGTGAAGATTTGTGGCAAATTTTCACAAGTGCTAGCACACATTAGGAGTAAAACAAAGGTGATAGAGAAACCCATTAATGAGCATGGAATACACACAAAGCTTGGAGCTTGGAGATTCAACAAGGAGCACAAAAGGGAGCCATTGCCGAGAGCTTCATGGAGGAGCAAAAAGATTTTGTGTTCATCGCATCAAAATCCGATCAATGTAAGTATGATTCCGCCATACTTCTTTATTGTATTCACATGTTTAAATGCTTAATTGATATTAGGACTATAGTAGAAACCCAACACTTGTTACCTAATTAATTTATCTCAGGAATTAATTATATCAATATATAGAACCGACCATAAAGACGGTAGTCATTTTTATCGATAACTAGTCCTGTCAAGGTCCTAAATATGCCAAAAACATAAAACCAGCCATAAAATCAGTGATACCATATAAAACTGGCCATATAGGCGGTGATACCGTTTTTCTATAACAAGTCATGCCAAGGTACTCAATTATGCCAAAATCTTATAAAACCATCCATATAGGTGGTAGCATGATAAAACCAGCCATATAGGCGGTAGCCAATTTTGTCAATAATTAATCTAGATATAAATTAAGTTTTAATCATTAGATTATAATTTATTTATCATAATATAGGTGAGATTGATCTAAGTTTTCATTATAAAAGCTTCACCTTTTACCATAGCAGAAAGAAACTAGCTACTCATTTTATAATTAACGATACTCGTAATTTTATCACCGAAATAAAAAAACATTACAAAAAGCTTAAATAAATAAATACATGAGATACTCTATTCCAAATTCTATAGAGAAATCGGAAAGAAAGCATGAAAAATATCTTCTGCCGGAAGCTTCAATTTATAGGCTGAGAAAGGTCCGCGCGTCACGACACCAAAGCTGTGCACGCCGCGACGCGGATGCCAGCTGTGTACATGTGTCAAGAGATCAGGGCGTCGCGACACTGAGGCTTTGCATGTCCCGACGCTAAAGGCGGTGCCAACGGTGTTTTTGTCCTTATGGGCGCGTCGCGATGCCAAAGCTTTACGTGACGCGACGCGTCTGCTGAAATTATGTTTTTGCCCTTTTTCAAGTCTGGTTTTTCCTGTCGAGCTTCTGAATAGTGTTTTACCTACCAAATAACAAAAATACATAATAAAAATATACAAAACATATCTTAGAATATTATTTCACAGACGTGCTAAATTAAAGTGATTAATGAAACTACAAGTGTAAAACAATTGATTTTGCGTATAATAAATATGCACTTTTTAGTGTTCATCACAACATGTGATCAAATTTTTCCAGGATCAGTTTTATCCATTCAACTTTATCCTAAGATGTTAGTGGTCACCCTAAGGGTTTCATATACGTGTACATACACGTATTATGTCATGTCACAAGCATAAAACGACAATCATGCATTACATATACTTTCCTATCAATTGCAAGAAAACTAATGATTTCTTTACCTCTAGATTGACGTCAAGGCACTCAAAGATCACCTACGTTGTGTATCGCACCTGACTTGTCGTAGCACTGTGTGTGGAGTATTTACTTCAGAATTTTATTATGTTTTCAAAATATGGATTTAAAGTTCTTTTGGCTTTATTGATTCTTATTGAATGTTTATTGGATTATCGTTTCCATATGACTTGAGATACATGATTCAAACAGTTTTGATAAAGCTTGATAATATAGATATTTTGATGATGAGAGTGATTTCAAAGTATGATTTTTATAATTTTGGAGGCATGGGGCAAAAAACCCCACCTCAGATTGTAACTTGGAATTGACAAATATAGAATTGACGGACACAGATAACGTATGCACACTTAGTTTAAGGCTAGGGGACGGCGATACATAATGCCTCTAGACCCTAGATTCATGGTCAAGATGATATCATGGATCAACACTCATAGCTCTAGTTCAGTGGCTTGGGGGACGGCGATACGTACGCCCCAAGACCACTAATTAGGTGTATGAAGGGTTAGTGATACGTAACGCCCCTTTGCGTCAAGTTTTTTAGAGATCACAAATATATTAGGTGTATGGAGGGACGTCAATACGTAATTCCCTAATGCGTCAAGTTTTCTATAGATTTTTTAGATTTCATATACATGATTTTCTTAAAAGATTTTCAGAAAGTTTTGAAAGAAAAGATCTTGTTTATGTTATACGAATTCAGAAAATAGCTTTATATTGTGATATTTTAACGTAAAATTACTAATATTGTTTTTCTGATTTTATAGCTCCACTCACTGAGTTCTTTCGGACTCACCTCCACTCTCCAGTTTTACAGGATCTTTCAGTTGGTGAGTCATGGTCATCTTTTGGAGACATGGATCAGAGACATATTAGCACTGCAGTCATTAGTCATGGTGGTCCATCATGTCAGACCTACATTCATATAGAATGTAGTTCTTTTTTGGGTTTCTTTTTTATGTAAGATAGTTACATGATTTTCATATGTGTCTGTAAAACAGATCATGTATATTTTTACTTGTAGTTCATGCATTAAAATAATTTGATGAAATGTGTGTGCGTGCATATTGATGAGATGATAAGTTATTAAGATAAGAAAATGAGTGTTTCTTTAGTTACAGTCAGTGGCTTAGGTGGCAGTGGCATTTGTCACCTGCCGATAACCTTCCCAGATTGGGGATGTTACAATATCATTAGGAAAACTTCATGTTTATTCCGATCCATAAACTTAGTCTATAAGATTCATTCATACAAATCCAAAACTTTGAATAAAAATATAATATCTCAAAACGTTTGAAATATCATCAAATCAGATAGTCTAATAATTTCTTTTTAATCATAATTTCAATTTTAACATTTATACGAAAAACCTTACGGATGTTTGAATTTTACGTTTTCAATGTACTTATAAAAATTCAACAAAATTAAACATACATTTTACCGATCTTCAAATCCTTAACACACCAATCATACGTATCGAAATTCATATACATATACGTACCTTTATAGATTCAAAATATATAACTTTATAGATTCTCGGATCCTTCTCTTAACAATCCTACATAACTGAAAATACTTTTGACACCGACATTTACATTTTTGTATAACCAAACATATAAAATACTATTTATAACCGATAATAATAACTTACATACCCCTCACAATGCTCAAGAACACACAACTAAATTATACACATTTGTATACGCTAGCTTATGTATACCAAATCATTCACCACACTCATACACATACGCATAAAATGAACATAAACTCTTATACAAGTAGTTATGTACATCGACATGTTCAAAAGGGACAATCACCCATATTCAATCCATTCATATAAAGTACTTTGTAAATTCATTTGTTGAAAACGAGGTCAAACTCGAGATCCTTTACTATCATTATACTTTTAGCAATCAACTACCCATTTACCATATTCCAAACATAGGCTTCATATAAACTATCATGTGCATCATCAAAACGAAGAGTATAGTATAGTCACTTCAAAATCATTTTGAAAACGTATCATAAAAACTCTATTGTTATAAATAAAATCAATTTCAAAAACCATTATCATCGTAATCCATATCAAGCATCCAAGACCAACTCAAGTAGACGAAACATAACAAGTGTCCAACGTCCAAATCGCGCACAGGACCAAACAGGGAACGAACAAACTCATGTCGATAGAGGGTAGCAAGTCGGTCTACTGTAGCTTGACATGATCCTATACAAATACCACGACGGTTTCAAAACCATAAAATCATATAAACATAGTACACGGGTAGTGGCGGAAACATATCATATCATAACAAAACCAATCATATCTCTTTCAAAACATAATTATTTTTTGAAACACTCTTTTCAAAAAAACTATGTATGTCTTGGCCAAAGACAATTCTTTTGAAAACGTAAATGGACTTCAAATATATATCTTTCAATATAGTTCTCTTGAAAATAAACTTTTCAAAAATATTTATCAAGCGTCCACGGTCTAAGTCCCGCGCTCTGATCAGACACTGTACGAACAAGACCATATTGACAGAGTAACGAGTCAATCTATTTTCTGATGGTCAAAACCTTAAATAAACGCGCCGACGGAAACATAGTGATAAGTTAGAAAACATATAAACTTGAATCAAGTGCAGGGATGAAAATATATCATCAAACGCCTCGATGAAAACATATAGATAATTCAAAAATCATAAAAATGCAGATCAAGCGTCAAGGCAGAAACATACTATTAACAAGCATCTCGGCGGAAACATAATGATAGTTCGTAAAACATTAAAACATATAACAAGTACCGAGAAGGAAACATATCATTTTCATTTTTCATTCAAAATCAAGTTATTCGAAATTCCCTTATTTTATCAAAAATATTTTTATATCATATAATCAAATATCATGATTATATAATAGTACTTGCACTTGATTCAAAACTATTCGTTTGTTAGAAATGCATTTTCCAAAAATGGCATACAAATCATTCATTCAGAGATAATCAATCAAAAGCATTTATACACATATCAAACTCATTATCCACTGGCAAGCATTCACAATCTGAAAATATACATTTCAATCACAAATTAAAAACGTAAACTAGAGCATCGCACAAGAGATCATGTATAGGCTTACATGTGTATTGGCTTATACGTACTAATGTTGAAGTTTGTGTCTGGAGCGTCAATCCGAATAATATATTGTACATTATATTTTATTATTTATTAATAAAATAACTATATTTTCATTTCAGTCTGTTAATGATAATTATTGTGTCATTATCTTTAAGTGCATATTAGTGTAATATATACATTTATATATTTATATGCTGAGAATGACACCGACATTAGATAGTCATGTAGTAATACTGAACACTGGGTGGTCCATCATGGGGATAGTATTACTATTATAAATTATTCTTAAAATATATATTCTTAGTCGTTGGTTTTTGAATACGATCGAATTCCTATAACCTTGAAGACTAGCACTTGTCGTATATTGGGATTGAAGTTCAAATAGTCTAACCCAATGGACCATGAGTAAATAAAGCTTGTATATATATGTGGGTATTCATTGGAGTGAATACTCAATGACTCACAGATGATTCCTAGTAGTTGGAAGTACATACCACCGTCAATAGGAATCTCCTCGAGTCGAGTAGCATATATGATCATTTGACTATATAATAACATTGATTTTGTGTGTGATCCTCCATATTTTTATCCTATCTTGGTCTGACCATTGGATGTTCGTTGGGTGTGGACCGATACACTTGTTAATCAAGTACGAATCAAGATAGGATCCATCAGCTCGTATGTATACCATAAAAGGGATAAGGTATCCATGTTAATGAGTCATGATTTTTAAGATTTTGTCCAAAACCGATTACCTAGGGTTGATCACATATATATCAGAAATTATGTTTTGATTAGTTGTAAAGAATCGTGGACAAGTTGACAATATGATATGTGCACATTGGAAAGTTGATGGTGTAATATATGTTTCCTAAGCACATCTCGGATAGCCTACGACATAGAGATCGTTAAACATATGTGATGACCTCGACTTGTATAATTCAGAAAGGACGTTCGTGTTCTTCGTAAATTCGGAGGTGGCCGAATTGCGTACATATGAGTTAGGTTTATATGACGAACGTGTCTGGACATAGAGAGTCCCACAAAATGAAATGTACTCGTTGAGCACTTGGGTAGCCGATTATCTTTGATAATAAATAATATTTGATATTATAATTATCAATGAAAGTAATTAAGTGTTATTGGATTACATTAATTATTTACTTGACCAACTGTGATTAATTAAATTAATCCATATTTATAATCACACAATGGCTTTATTGTAATTTCATAAATATCTCTACAATTTGAGGATATTTTGGTAATTACAAAATATGTAATAATAAGTTTATTTGTCTTGATTTAATTGGATTAAATCAAAGTGGTAAACAATTTTGATTAGTTAGATTAATCAAGTTTTTAGACTTTTATTTTGATTTAATTAGATTAAATAAAAGTGGTAGACAAAATTGATTAGTTACATCCAATATGCATATCTAGACAAATTGAATTAACCTCATCAAAAAGTTGATTAAAACTTTTATTAATTAAAAATTCAAAATTTGATAATTTAAGACAAGCTTGTGCAATTTTTAACAAGTAAGTTTCAACCAAGAAAAAATAAGTGTGAGAAGTTTTGAAAGTTTTCTACATTTTCACTTAAAATATTTAATCTTTCATTTAAGCTTGCTAGGTAAGTTTAAATGTTCTTGATTAAGCTATGTTTTTATTAATGATTTGAGATCATTAATGAAACATATGGTGATATATTATGTATTAGATGCATAATAACATGGGTTAAAAGGTTGAAACAAATATTTGTGTTCAATATGATTGAGAAGCATTAAAACATAATTTTGATTGTGATTGGGTCAAATTTTATTTATGTTGGACATAAAACACAAAATTGGAATTTTGAACTCTAGAAAAATAGTTTAGAAGTAACGATCGGGAATTCTGACTACTGATACACTGTGAGACGAGTGCCACATGATATAAATATGGTTGGAAACTTATACCCTCGTGAGATTACTATCGGTAAATATTTCGAGAATTCGATGTCAGACGCTATGATGTACCACTGCGGATAGCCCATGGTATTTGGGCCGTAACTTTCTCATACGAACTCCAATTTCTATAAATGTTATACCGCCGAAAAGATGAGATCGAGATCTACAACTTCCGCCTTGAATATTTTTCCAAATTCGGACCAAAAGTAGGTCAAAAATATAAGTCAACATTCAGATGAATAGTAATTTTGGACTCAATTGGAGCAATCTCAAACTTTCTACACTTTTCCACACTTTTCTCCATTTATCCAAATATCCAAAAAAATCCTAGTATATAAGGAGGGTACTATTCACTAATTCACAAAGAAATTAAAATGATAAAGGAAATAAGAAAAACGTAGAAGAAGAGAAGTATAGGAAGAAATGAAGAAAAGAAGAAGAAGAATAAGAGAAGAAGAAGAGAAAGAAAATAGAGAAAGAGAGAGAGGATGAAGAAAGGAAGATTATTGTCAACCTTGGAAGACTTGGAGAATGGACAAAACCAAGCATAAAGAAGGTATGGAAAATTGACCCAAATTGAAATTGTGAAATTTTATTAATTTGAGCATGTGTTGATGTTAGTGGCATATGAGGGATTGTATATTGGTAACATGAAGGGAAATTGATTGTAGGGTTAAGTGTTCAATTTTTGAGAAAATATTAAGGGTTTAATGAAAGATAAGAGTAATAAGATTAAAGAGTATTTGAGGATGATATTGATGTTGTTATAGGATATGTTTTGAGGATATTACTTGTGTGGATTGTTTGGTGGGAAGTGTTGAGCATAATGAGTTTGAAATAATGAATTTAAGACCAATTTCAGGCCTTGCATCGCGACGCAGAACACTCCGCATAGTAACATGATCTGGGAAGATTACCCAGAAACTCCTCTGGTGCAGGTCACGTTGCAACGCGAAGGGTTCGTGCGTCGTGACGCGCCCAGCAAAAAATTTGGGCACCTCTCTGGACAATCCACGTCGCGACGCGCGACCAAATAATCGCCCAAATCAATTCAAGTCATTCCAGTTTCACCCGAATGAGTTAGGGGCTACCCTATAAGAGCCATATCAACTCGTATGTTCATGATACATCATGATATATGTATGATACCTTCAGAGTGATAACTCTTACGTGAATAAGTAAATTTTAATCTGATTTTGCAATGCGTTTCTTAGTCCATTCTAATCTAGTTTATCCGATGATAAATCATCACAGGAAACACACGTTCTTCAGCGAAGTGATAAAAGGCTAGCGGAACTCCAAAACAGTGAGTGGACACTCTTTTTTTAAACTGACTTCTAATTTGTTATTTTTGTTTCAGACTTAAATTCTTACGCTATAGGGCGTAGATGATTTTCCATTACAATTAATTCATGAAAAGTTACTTTTGAGAAAAGAAATATATTTTTCTGAAAATATTTTATACAGTTTTGAGATTCAAAGCATGAGTTTTATGATTTTCGAGGCATGGGGGAAAAACCCACCTCAGTATGCAACTTGATACAGTTTGGAATTGACATATAGAGAGAACATGTGCACATGTAGATGACTGGGGGGACGGCGATACGTAACGCCCCCAGATCCTAGTTCAGAGCTAGGGGGACGGCGATACGTAACACCATTAGACCCTAATTTCAAAGATTGGATGGTAGCATAGATCCGCACCCCCAGTTCTAGTTCAGTAGCTTGGGGGACGACGATATGTAACGCCCCATGACCACCATTTTTAGGGACATTAGTGGCATGCTTTAAGGGACGACGATACGTAACGCCCCAAAGTCATGGATTTACACTGCTGGCTCTAGTTAGGCGTATGGGGGACAACGATACGTAACGCCCCCATGCGTCAAGTTTTTCAGAATACATACCAGTTTTCAGATTCCAGATTTTCAGTGTACAGCTTTCAGAAGTCAGATTTTAGAAATAGTTTTCACAAACCAGAGCTTCAAAAGTAGTTTTCAGAAAGATGAGTTTTATAAAGGTGATTTCAGACACAGTATTAGAAAAGAGTTTTTATATTAAGTTTTCTTCTGTTACTTTGGTTTTAAAATTAAATGTTTTGATATTAGTATTTCAGTTTTTCGTCCACTCACTTAGATCGTACAACGATCTAACCCCCACTCCCAGTTTCCTTATCTTGCAGGTTTCTCGGAGGATGAGCTCGGGAGGATGGATACTGTTGCAGTCGCTAGGGTATGGAGTCCATCAATCCAAGTCAGAGAAAGTGAGTGTCCAGTTAGAGTCAAGTAGTAGTTATGTAGTTGTCCTGGAATTTGAGACAGTCATTGTAAAATGTATTGTTAAGTTTTCAATTACAAATGTTAAGGTTGTATGTTATGTTTTACTTGGGCTATGGTCCCATATTTATAAAGGAAAAATTATTAGTATTTGTTCATGATTAGAGGGTTAGAGGCTTATGGGGTTAGTACGGTCTATCCTCTACCGGTAACATCTCCTGAATCGGGGATGTTACAAAGATGCTATCAGAGCATGGTCTAGGGAGTTAGTGACTACAGTGGGCAGAGTGATGGGGTCTGGTATACACAGTATGTCCAGGATACTCGTATGCGAGGTACTACCTCTCCAGTATCTGATCCTTGAGTACGTATTCAAGATCTATAGACAGGTTAGTAAACTTTCCCAAACTATTCAAATAGTATTCCTCGCGGGAATAATTACATTCTAGATCCAAGTTAGGAATCTTCTTGAAGTTATTCAGCCTATTACCAGAAGTACAAACAATGCTATGAAATCAGAAAGTAAAATATAAGAAAAAATTACCTAAAGGAATGGGATAGGAGAGCTATAAGAAAGCAAGCAAGAAGGTATAGATGTTTCTGTTGGGGTTTTGGGTGATGGGCGCAGCGGAAGCGCGGTTCAGGCGAAATCGTAATTTAAAACTTTTTCAAATTACCGAATAAATTATTCAATATCTAATATGAATAATTTATTCATATTTCACCTAAACCTATTTATTCAATATCAAATATTGACATAAATAAGGTTGAAACTTCGCGAAACTTTTATGATAACCGTTTTCCGTAAAATGACGCAAAACGCGTTTTCGACTGAACCGACCACCCGACACTTATGGGGACTACCCAGGTCAGCCCCAATAGTGTCAGGGCAGTTCATGGGCTTCCCGAACAGTGATGAACTCACTGTTTGGACAGCCGTCACCCGGTTGGCTCAAAAGTCACCGGTAACGCCGTTTTTGGTCGTTTTCGCTTATTTCAACTCGGAAACATTTTCCGGAAATTATTCCAACTCCCAAAATATATCCATTACATTCATATGATATTAAATTCATCACAAAATTTCCAGTTTTGCAGAATCTGATCCAGAAATCAAAAATTCCAATTTTCATGCTTTAAATCTAAATTTTCAAGATTAATCTAATTAATCATAACACCAACCAAAGTCACCACACATGAAGTACCCAAGAACAATTCTAGGTATCAAAAGAGTGGTCACAACACTCTAGAATAGCAACTCATCAACAATTGATCAAATTGGACAATAATTACACTAATTACTTCCAAAACTACTTCACACATGCAATATAACTTCCAATCCAACATCCACAACCAAAAGCCCTAATTTTTCAGATTTGAAGGAACCCTAGAACCTTTCTAAATCATCAAGAAATAAGAAATCAAATTTCTAAGCTTAGGGTTAAGTAGATTACCTTTTAATCACTTGAAATCCCAAACTTTTTTCTTGATTTTCCTTTAATTTTCCATGGATTCTTCAAACTATTTTGGAAACCCATTTTTTTTTTTGTATTTTCGGCAATGGTGTGGAATGAGGAAGAAGAAAACATTTTTCTAATTTATTTCCTCTTTGGCCGACAATAAGGGCCAATTTTTTCCTTTCAAAATTTAATCAAATCAAATTAAATTAAACTTTATACTAACCAATCAAAATTGGACAAATAAAGTGTAATTAAAACATGTCATGTTGACCAATAATAATTGGACAAATTTCATAACATTTATGGAAAAAGTTTATTAATTAATAATTCAAATATTTAACAATTAAATATCCAAATAATTAATTAATGTAATTATTATTATATATGTATTTTTATTTACAATAAATAACAAATACATATATTTATGGCATGTGTCAAAATCTCATTTGACGAATAATTAATGTGTATCTAATCGTATTATGTATCAAATACAAATATATAATAATTATTATCGGACAAAATCCCCTAATGCATGTGTTATCGTTTAACCGATTAAACGATCCGAATTAACTCACTTAATCTGATGAAGTATTATGAATAATTCGTATTATTCATATCGCGTTGCTCAAGTACTCAACGAGTACACTACATATTGTGGGACTCTCTAAGTTTAGGTTTATCCGTCACGAAATCCAATTTCGTGTTCATAATTCACCAACTCATGGATTATGACGATCACAGATAATCTCGATAAACTATGCAAGTCGAGGTCATTGCATACATATAATCCCTCAGTCACAGGTTATCCATATTATACCAGAGATATAGATGAAAATGTCAAATTCATTCGGTATAATACAGTCGACTTTCAATTTACGATCTCTAAATAACACTCGGAACTGATTTCCGATGTTATACCACGACCATGGATTTACTAGATCGTAAACACGTGAGAATGCCTATGCCATGTACACAGAACTGACAGATTCTATCTTGATACGCACTGGATATCATGAGCATCAGTCCACACCCAATGAACAGGCGGAGGTCTGATCATGAATAGATCGTTGACGTGACTGCCATCAAAGTATGGAGGATAACTCATATATCCCACTGTGGCATCTTAAGTCAAAGGACCATTATGCTTCGCTCAACTCGTGAAGATTCCTATTGACGTTGGTGTTACCATCTATTAGGAAATCTTCAGTGAGTCATTCAGTGTCTTATCAAATAAATACCTACATGTCTATACGAGTCTCCCGAGACTCATGGTTCACTGGATAAACCATCAGACCAAGTCACTGTTGAGTTTCAATCAATTCCAAAGATCATAAATCATGCATAAAAACGAGTGAATACATGTCAAAGGAGGTGCAGAATAAACTCACATTGGTTGGTTGGATGCTACGAAGATGGAAAAACGCACTGCTCCTCCTTGCTCGGCAGTGAACTGTGCACAGGTGGACTGCTCGGCGTGGGTGCTGTTTCTTCATCTTCTATTCGGCCATGGGTGATCCTCCATGGAAGCTCCAAGCTTCACAAGGTGATTCCTTGCTCACGAAATCACTTCCCTATCACCTTTGTATTCCTCCATGAGTGTGCTAGCACATAGATCTTGCAACAAGATCTTTGCTTCTCCATTTAATTCGGTGAAAACCAGAAAAAGGATGAAGAAATCGGTCCAAGACCGAGAGAGAAGATGGAGAGGCTTTTTGGCTCCAAAAATGTGAAACCGTGAAGGAGAGAGAGAGTGAATTAATGAAATAAAAAATTGTAAAAGGGTTTTATAATTTCCAAATTATTAAACCATTTACCCTTTTTTTTTATTTTCCAAAAAGGTAAGCATTAAATGCTTGTCAATCACCACAAATCAACTCATATCAATCACTCAAATGTCACATCACTCAAAGTGACATGTGATTTGAAGCTTGATGTGACTTGCGATTTGACGCTTGATTTGACTTGCGTGTCGCACTCGAATTCGAAATGCGAATGCGCTCGCAAAAAATCCCGGGCTCGGGTTCGCTAATTCCAAATTAACGAATTTTCCGTTGCGTCGTAATTAAATGATTACGCCTA